>APFE031138617.1:175075-258647 GCA_000404065.3 Pinus taeda | reverse complement strand
AACAGCTCCTAGGAAGCTGAGCTCGACCCCTAGAGGTGGGGAAAGGAGTTAGATCTTCTATATTATGCCTTCTCTTACTCATTTTCATGGTTGGACTCTTGAAGGAGAAGCTCCTATTGTATATTTCACTTGTATCTCTGCAATTTGAGGAAAAGGAAGACCAGGGTTTTGCAGACATCATTGGGATTCTTGTGGACTCTTGTGTTGATGGTGTTTTCTCTTATTGTAATTGTAAGTGTGTTTATGTGTTCCATATCTTTCTTTACTACAGCTTATTAAACAAATGAAGTGATAAAGTTTGAATTCATGCATGTCATGCTCAGCTTTCAAATTTTTTTAATGTTTATGTTTCCACTGTCTAAAGAGGATTCAAAGTCATTGTTTGCCCTCTTTAGCTTCTCCTCTTTCCTCCTTGATCATCCATCTCAGCTAAAAGCATCAGCACAAACTCCTACCTTGCCCCAAAGACCCACCTGCAAAAACTGAGCTCAATCCCCGCACCCTAAATTGCAGATCCTCAACTTGCCACCAAAAAACCCCAAAAAACCCCCAAATCAACTTTCAAATCAGTTTACTAGCCTAATATCTGTGTTACCTTGATTGGTCATCTCTTCCCATTGAAAATTTAACGAGATTGACCGGAGAGAGCCTTCTCATACCCCGTAGGGCTAGCTACGAGGTGAAATGGTTTGATGTTGCCTTGAAGGTTTGCCTTTCTCAGCCTGAGGTGAAATCTCAAGCGCTAACAGGGAGGTCTCTGCGCAAAGATCTCCGCATCAACATAGTGACTCGAGGGTGAGTGTTGATGTTTGTGTTTGGGGCCTATTGGGCGCAGGATCCCCGAAGGAAATTTTTGGGGCTTGAAGCCCAAATTTTGACTAAATCCGATGTAAAGACTTCACATATTGTGGGCGCGGAGCGTGAACTTGTAAATGAGTCATAGGGTTGTCCACCCTCATTTTTGTAATGTAATGTTGGCTTTAGAGATCTACCCATGGTTCGAGGACCATGGGATTGTATAAATAGAGCGAGGCTCTAAGTTGTAAATAACAGAAGAAATGATGATGGAATAGAAGCATAACAGAATATCTAAGTGTAGGGTCGAGTCTTTGGGTCATAGGGTAGGAGAAGGCTTTGCAGTTGAGTGCACATAGGCCTAGTAGTCTGCAGCTGAGTGTGCGAACCCCTGCAGCTGAGTGCGCAAGGCGAGTCGAGTCTGTAACTGTTGGAGAAGTAATAAAGAGAAGTTTCATATCATTTATGTGTATCTTTTTCATGTTTTGTGCATTAAATGTATTGGGTATAAATTGCAATTTCACTGTTTATATGGTTCGTGAACTTATATGATTGTGTTGATTACGTGAATATAAGAAGATAAGTAAGATCTGTGGTGTAGTGTAGATCGTTGCCTTAACAACACGAAAGCACCTCAGCCCCTGGTTAGGGCTATGCGAAGGTGATTATAACAGATCGCGAAGGCCCCGTAGGTCAGGACAGTGCACGAAGTGACCTGTGCGAAGTCATTCATAGTTGGACTAAATCAACCCCTTAAACATCTCGAGGGTGCAGAAATTTGGTTCCAACATCCCCCCATACTACTTTGGGTGAGACCTCAGTCTGCACTCCACAAGCTGTTACCGAAAGGGCCAGTAGTGTAGGGATTTGTTTGGCTAATTAACACTAAACCTGGGTCAGGCCCCCTTAAGCCAACACATGTGGTTTATGATTATGGTTAATGATGATTACGGGTGATTTATGATTCTGGTATATGATGATTACATGTGAATTATGATTCTGGTTTATGATGGTTACATGTGATTTATGATTTTGATGGTTATGTTTTGAGCTAATCTGATGTGATATTTTTATACATGTTGATTTGGTATGTTAGTTTGACTTGTTGTGACAGGAAGCGAACAGGATTGCAAATATACCTTATTGATGAGCTACCAATGAGGTATGATGTGAATTTATTTCAATTTAATTTGAATCTAATGGAAATTATGTGCTTGGAACAAGAATGCATAAGCATGCATGGCTGAGTGGTTGAAATCGACTACAAGAATTAGCAACAACAAAAGGAATTGGAACAGGTAGCAGTATGTTGGTAAAGCACTTCAGGAGAAGGTCCATTGACAAACACTAGTACCCAATAGTGTCCATTGATTTCCATGAGCATGCAATGACCAGTATGATGGTTTGAGGCATGTATATTCCTTGGTTTTGTATGTTCTGATGCGAGGAAGCCTTTCCAAGGGATGGACTACTCGAGATGGGGGTTCCAGTGGAACTTGGAAGGTGAGTGACTGCATGGAAGGGGATTTCCTGAAGGACTATGTAGCAGAGAAGGGAAGACCGGGGATGGATTTTCTTTTGTCATTAACATTACCAGATGGAATGAGATGCACATTGGGAGTGCCCGCTGGAATGATGAGCTAGTAACTGTTCACTGAGAGGACAAGTGGCACAGGATTATCGTGCTAGACATTAGATGAAGTTTGAATGTGACAGTGGATTTTGGACTTCCTGGGAAGAAGGTGAATCCTGGTGTTACTTGAGGGTGGAGGTGTGAGCCTCTGGATTCCCTTGTTGCATATGCAAACATCGTATCTTTTATTTGTTGGTTGAACAAATGTGTATATGTGTATATTACTGTAAGTATTGTATCGAGCTTGATTTATAAATCTCCATAGACAATATGGTTATTTGTTGGTTGAAGCAAATGTGTATGTGTATATGTGGTTATTGTAAATACCGTAACGAGTTGTGTTATAAACCTCCAGTAAACGGTATGTTTGTCATGTTTTAGCAGATGGTCATTGTAAATATTGCAATGAGTTGTGTTATAAAGCTCCATGGGTAGTATGTTTTGTTTTCAACAACCTTGTCGATTATAGGGGTCACTGAACATCGAGGATGATGTTCCCCCAAGGGGAGGGTTCTGTAACATATCTGGTTAAAAATCCATGCAAATATAAAATATAAGGCCACGGTGATGGGACACATATTCCAAGATGAATGGTGGGAGAAACATCCTAGTGGGTGTTGATTCGATTCATTATGGCTAAGGGAATTGGCAAAGGAAATGGTTAATATTTTGGAAAGGCATGAGGCATTAATTGGCATTCTATTTATGAAAATAATGGAAATTAGGAGAAAAGGAAGGCGAAACATCACAGGTTGCATTTGAGTAGTAAAATGAAGGAAAATAATGGAAAATGAAGAAAATATAGGTGTCATTAATAAAATGGCTTCTAAGGATCAGTGGGCAAGACTTAATCAGTTTATTTTTGGAGCTCTCTTATTATTCTCTCTCTCTCATACTCTTGGAGACTTAGATTTTCTTGGAGCTCTCTTGGTGGGTGTGGCATACTTGAATTTTGGGATAAAGAAGGCAAAGGAAGAGAAGGAAAGCGCAAGAAGTCATCGGGATCAGCAACTACATCAAATTTTCTTGCAGGTATCAAGTTGCATTTATGTTTCCTCTGCTACTTTTGGCATGCATGTGGTTTCTTGGTTGTGATCTGTCATTGGCATGTAAGATTGCCTGTACTTACAGTGGATTGCCTAGCCTTGCCATTTCCTGGATAGCGATGGTGATTTTGGCTTTAGTTTCATTGTTTGTTTTGGTTGGTTCTCATATTTCCTTAGCTTGGGTTGAGTTACTAGTTCTTGTAGACTTGGTTGGAAAAATGCTCTAGAGCCCTGTAACAACTTGGGTTGAGTTACTAGTCCCATAGCCTTGGTTGGAAAAACACTCTTGAGCCCTTAGTGGGTTGAGTTACTAGTCTTGGAGCCTTGTTTGGACAAACCCTCTGGAGCCTGGTGCAATTTTTGGGTTGAGTTACTAGTATTGGAGCCTTGGTTGGAACAAACGCTTTGGAGCCTTTGAAGATTGGGATAGAGACCATGAGGTGGAATCACTATTCGATGGGTTGAGGTGGATGGCCTTTGGAAGCCCTGGATGGTTTTTGATTGATGTGTTCTACGAGATCCCACGTTCATGCTTGGAATATGATGAGGGGGTGAATGGTTGAAGAGAGATTTGGCTTAGCCATTCTACAGTCAAGTGGAACGTGGAAGTCCCATCATAGGTTTGGATTTTGCATCATTAATGAAAGGTTATTTCTCTTGGTATTTCTATGACTATTATGGTGGATTACATGTGGTGTATATGGTTCTAGTTTCATTGATATTTTTGTCCCTATTATGTTGGTTATGTATATGTTTTATGACAGTAGCCATGTGTGGCTCTCATCATGTTTTTACTTATATATGAATGAACAATGTATTTATGACCTAATGGTTGGAATGACAGTTAAAGTGATAAGGAAACAAGGCTTCATGATGAATCTCAGATAAGTATGAGACCCCTATGCTCATATTTGTTATTTACATCTGTATGTTGCATATTTACTAAGTGTTTGAAAAAATGTCAAGGTCTTGAACAAGTATTTGCTTTAGTACTATAATTTCCATGTTATTTTGCTAATTTGAAGACATGGTTCAATTCTAGGCAGTGACCTAGGCTTTGGGCCTAAAAAAGTGGCTCAAATCCCGGAGTTGATGGCATAACACTGATAAATTGGGTCTCCGGTCACTGGCAGGAAAGCCTATCAGAGCGACTATAGGGTTACAGTCGCATCCATGCCTTTTCATGGGAGAAAATTTGAGTTTAATTCATCTAAATGCTAGGTTAACTCAGGGGTTGGACACATGGAGTGGTGGATTAGCTCATGGGGGTCTTGAAGCACCTGAGGGAGGTATGTGTGTTGTGTTTCCTTCGATTCCATTTCCTTAAGGTTACCTCAGACGTTGAATCATATCATAGTATCCTCTCGTAGCATGTTTACCCCAGTTGGCTAGTTGGTTGGGTAGATGTGGGAGGAGGGTGTTACACTTCCAAAAATTGTAGTCTAATTTACTCAATTCTCTACCTATGACCCTGAGATCTGAGACAAGAACTTGATCTAACCAGGCCCAACCATGACAGACATTTCATCAAACACATTGTGAACATGTAATCTATAGGTTATAAATGCATATATGAACATAGGGGTCTCATACTTATCTGAAAACCATTAAGAAGGTCTAATGCCCTCTCACAATAGCTGCAATAACATCTATTAGGTCATGAATTCATGAACTATTCATTTACTAATCAAAACATGATGAGATCCATAACCTAATTTTGTCATAAAACCATGCTTATAACCAACATATAACCAGAATAATAACAATGATAGAACAACCATCAAAGCCACATAATAAAAATTTTAAATACTCATAAAATGCAAGAGAAAAAGAGCTCTTATTATCATATGCAAACACCAACCAAGTTAGGGACTTCCACGTACCACCCGACCATAGATTGGGCTAAACCAAATATTTCTTTCAGCTAATCACCCCTGTGCCATATTCCAAGCATGAATGGGGGACCCACAACAAAACAACTAGGGCTTCCTCGAGCTTTACCACGTATCCCACCATTATCGGTTAAGGGATTTCTAGGCCTAAAACCCTCACCTACACAACCATGCTTTACTAGTCAAGGGATTCCTAGGCCCAAACAAAGAAACATACACTTCCAGGCTTTACCACAATCCCACCAAAATCAATCAAGGGATCACTAGGCCCTAAACAAGCATGGATGCCTCTAGATTTCTTGACCAATACCTTGAGGAATCTTCCCGTATCCACCCATAGGATTTACTATGTATCTCACCATTACCAGTCAAGGGATTCTTAGGCCCTTGGGAATTTTCTTGAGAACACCTCACCTGGTTCCAAAACCATCCATTAATCCAGCTCAACCAAATGAAAGAACCCCATCACACCATGGTTATTCGAAAATGGAAAGGCAAAAATGAAACCACTGTCACACCTAGAAAAACTCATGTCAATGACAGCAAGAGAACCAAATACACCCATGCATATACCATGCATGCCAAAAATAGCAAGGAAATCCTATATGCAACCCGATACCTACAAATTAATCTTATTTTAACCGCTTGATCCAACTCTTGCTTGCTTGATACTTGCTTCCCTTTACTTTCTTGTCCTCCCTTTTCCTTCCTTTATCCAATGCCAAAGTGCTCCAAGAATGCTCTGAGTGTGCAAAAGTATGAGAGAATAAAGATTAAAGAGATTTCTCCAAGCTAAAATTGACAAAAGGTTGTTAATTGATCCTCATAAGCCTTTTTATCAATGAAGCCTCTATTTTCTTCAATTTCCACTAATTTTTTCAATTTCCTCCTCACATGCAACCTTTGACCTTTCACCTTCTTTTTCTCCTATTTTTCATTATTTTCATAGATAAAACCCTAATTAATGCCTCTTTTCCTTTTCCATTGCCTTTGCCAATTTCCTTAGCCATAATTATCCAAATGAACACCCACTATGATGTTTTTCCCAACATTTAGCTTGGAATAAATTTCCCATTACCTTGGCATTATTTTTTCCTTTATTAACTATTACATAAACTTTTAACCTGAGGTTGTTACAAACCCCTCCCTCTTAGGGGAACACCGTCATCGGTGTTCAGTGACTCTTATAACCAGCAACACTGTTGAAAAACCAAAACATATTTCTTATGGAGCTTTATAACTTAACTTGATGGAATATTTTACAATGAATAACCTGTTGAAAAGCAACCCAACATGACAACATGACAACCATACCACTTATTGGAGATTTATAACACAGCTCATTACGGTATTTACAATAACAACCATACATAAATATGTGCATATACCAAAACCCGTTTGCCTTCACCAACAAATAATGAAGGATACATAGCCCACATCTGACCATCCATCTCCCATTTAGCTACATCAGGCCCAAAGTGCTTCCACTGCACTTTAACTTGCTCGATTGCTTGGTAATGGAGGATGAGTTATTTCCATTACAAAATGAACTAAGGTTCCGCATCGAATTCTCCTTCTGGCTCCACCTGCAGTAAAAACCAATCAATCACATGATCACCATCCTTTACATATATTTTAAGAAATGAAACACAGAAAACGTCATGGACTTTCACTGTCAGAGGCAGTTCAAGAATGTAGGCCACTGGTCCAATCCTCTCAAGGATCTTGAAAGGCCCACAATATTGTGGTGCTAGCTTTGCACATGACCCAATCCTTAAGGAGCTCTTCTTGGGCTTGATGTGCAAGTACAGATGTTCCCCAACCCGAAACTCCTTAAATGGCCTATTCTGGTCTGCATAACTCTTTTGTATATCTTATGCTTCCTTTAGATTCTTCTTGATAACCTACATTTCCTATTCCATCTCTAGTAACATATCTGGCCCTATCAACACCCTTTTCACTGGATCACTCCAATTGATGGGATTATTACAACTCTATCCATAAAGTGCCTCAAACAGACTCATCCTTAGTGACTCTTGATACCCATTGTTGTAAGCAAACTCTTCCAGTGGAAGGTACTCTACCCACTTTCATTGTTAATGCAAAACATATATTCTCAACATTTCCTCCAAAACCATATTGACCCTCTTTGTCTGTCCATATTTCTGTGGATGACAAGTTGTGTTGAAGTCCAACATTGTACCCATACCTAAAAATAACTCTTTACAAAACTTGGAAGTGAACTTAACATCTCTATCTGACATAATCTTCCTAGGAATACCATGCAATCTCATTATATCTCTGATGAAGACCTGTGCTACCTCACTAGCTGAATAAGTAGACTTAACTGCTATGAAGTGAGCTACCTTAGTCAACCTGTCAACCACAACCATGATGGAATCATGTTGTCTAGATGTCCTCGGAAAACTTGTGATGAAATCCATGTAAATGACCTCCCATTTCCACTTCAGAATCGAAATCAGTTATAGTAGACCACCTAGATGATTACACTTTACCTTTACCTGTTGACAATCCAAACACCTTGCAATGAACTCAGCTACCTCTTTCTTCATATTCGACCAATAGTAGAACTTCTTCACCGTTTTCATTGTCTTTTGATATCTCAAATGACCTAAATACAACTTAACATGAAATTCCTACAAGATAAGCTTCTTGAGCTCACTATTGTCTGGAACATAAATCTTGTCCCTAAATCTTACCAAACCATATGTTGTGAGGTGATAGTCCACATCATGTTCACCTATACCTTATTGTTGTAATATGTGCTTAAGATCCTGTTGAAGCCCCGAAAATCGGGTCTACAACAAGGGGATACCCACCCGGTCTGGACCTTGAAAGCAGCCCCTTTTCCGTTTGGGATAGTGGGTCCGACTAGGGATAATGGGACCAATTTCCCAATTTTTGTGTGTTGATAAGAATTGATATTTCATTTTTCTAAAGATTTCTAAGTAAAATTCTTTTAATCTAAGTCTAATTTAAAACATGCAATTGTATTCTAATGTACAGAAATATCTAATTCTAAAACTAACCTAGGATTCAACTTTTCACTTATGCGATCTAAAATAGGTTCTAACAACAATTGGTAATAAAGATCATTCAATTACTATGAGAAAAGAATTCGATAAAAATGAATTGTTTCGTATAAGAAATTAGCCGAAACAATTGTGAGAAGCATATCACATAATAAGTCATTCATACATTGAGCATAAATAGAATAGTCATCACCATACAAAAGTTCCAAATGATAACTCAAACATTCAAGCCTTCATATATAAATAAATGAACATAAAATATTACTTTGACACATAAGCATAAATTATTAAGAGATAAAAGTATCATTGATAACAAGTCCTACTCATGAGCTTTAGCAATATAGATTTATCTCTTCCTAATTCAACATCTACAAAGAGTACAAAAGTGCATTTCAGTAGCAGACATTAAATGCAGATATCAATAAATATCATTCCATTCATTCATCAAAACCTCCTCTAAGGGTGCAAAAGTGCATGTTCTAAGGAAATGTTTTTGACAAATTTCAGGACCCCTCCCTAAATGCATGAGAGGGGTTAAAATACTACTATCTAAATACTAAAAATAGTTTATTACAAAAATGACCGTCCTTGTCTAAGGCAAAAATAAATCAAAACTAAAACTAAAACTGAATCCAGAATTAACTATCTATGTATCTGTTCTCTGAGATCGCAAGCATTCAGCATCAGCTTGAGGAGCGTTGGTTGGCCGACCTCCGATTTTAGTTGCCCTGCGAAAACAGAATCGGTGAGTGCTGGTGCTATCTTCTCAGCAGAGTTCATAAGGCATTTGAGAGTCATGCATTGACTGTGCGGTTTAACCAAGTACTACCAGAAAGTATCCCAATTCAGCTTGGTTAACTTTTTGATGGACTCTGCCTTTTCCTTAGATTTTTGTCTCTAGCTTGTCTGCAGTTGTTGTGCCTTTGGGAGAAATCCCGGAGCGGTCTCTAAAATGAGGTTTGCTCTGTGCAGGTTTTCATTGACACAGTCAATGACTTTGTTTGCCATTGTAGCTACTTCTTCCGTTGCATGTTCTGCCTTCCTAATCTGTGCATCCCATTTAAGGAAAAGAATTTCTTTGTGGGCTTCATTGATTCTGAGTGTGCCTGCTTTCCTTCCTTCTTCTGATTCCTGCCAAGTCAAATAATCAGAAATTCTTTTATCAATTAAATCATAATCATGTCGCAAGTCCACGACTTGATTGGTAATTTTATCGCTTATCTTACAATGGGAACTCCATTGCGATATTCTTTGGCATAATGCCTCTTGATTTTGCAAGAGTTGGTCGTTTAAGGCAAGGGCTTCTGAGACAAACTTTGTAAGCTTGGGATCATCTCTTTGCATTTCTAGCATAGCTTGTAACTGATTTTCTTTTTTGTCCAAATTGTTCTGATATCCCAACTACATCTATTGAAAATCTTGCTATAGTTTTTCTAATTTCTCCTCTTCTTCTCGGTTGGCATTGGCTTGTTGTATCTATTGCTGCAAAATTTGGATTTTTCCCTCTCTATCCTTAAGTAATTGTTGTACCTTAGATGCTTTAACAATGGCAGCAGAAGCATAGGCTCCTGTGATCTGAAATAACTTAGTCAAATTTTCAGTAGGGTCAGTGGTAGGGTCTCGCCAAAGGACGTCTAGCTGCGTTGTCTCAGATGAGAGCATGTTGTCCAATTTCCTTTTCTTTCTTTGCCTTCTTACCACTGCCTTGTGCTGCGGACTATAAAATACATCTAGAGGAGGAATCTCCTCTACCTTGAGCATGATTTCGGATGATGGGGTAATGGTAATATGCTCCATTTCTGGAGCATTGCTGACTGTTCCAATGAACATGTCTGTCATTGTCTGCAATGTACTCTTAGGTGTCTTCATATTCTGCTCCTCAGTATTAATCAATTCATTGAATGTTTCCCACTCTTTATCCAGTTCAGTTCTCACTAGCTTTGGTGGTTGGATGAGGGGAGGGGGAACCTTTACCTGTGGTGTAGTCAAGACCCGTTGCTCTGGGCGCCCTTTAGATTGGGCAGTATCTCTTACTGACCCTTCACTTTTATAATTGTCGCTCTCGGACTATTTAGAGCATTCTAGTGATTCTTTTCCAGACTTAGACCTGGACTTGTCTATACCTGAGCTTCCACTTAAACTGATACTGGGAGTTGGATCCCTTATTGGTTCCAAGCGTAACTTATCCAAGGTGATGTTAGCTAATGTTCTTTCTCTATACAATTTGAATTTTTGGAATTCCACTGGGGAAAATTGAAATTGAGCCATGTGCAAAACTTCTTTCAGTTTGCTTTTCTGTTGGAAGGTACCATCAAAAAGATCATCTTCTTTGGAAAATACTTTTATCTTAACAGCAGTAGTGAAATTCTTAATGACATCAAAAGGGTCAAATTTTCTTCCTGGAAACTTGAATAGTCATAGACAAGCATATTGTCTACTTCTTTGAATGCATGACTTAAATCAAACAGTGAAAAGGCCCCACAGGCCACAGGAAATTGTGACCAAATGGCTTTCTTCTTGTCTTTCAGCTCTTTGCTCATTCCTCCTAGCCCGCAAGTCTGGTAGGAAATTTCTCAAGCCAATAACTTATCAGGAACATATAAGGTAGGAAATGAGGGGAAGCAATGCTTCCAAATACTCTGACATAGGTGAAAAATTCTTCCCCAAACCATCTTGCGACAGGGAGAATGTCAACTTCCACTTCGGGGGAAAATCTTGGGGTGTCCCTACTATACAACATTCTATAGAGAGGTAACATAATTCCATGACAAATTCTGTAAAAATATGGGATAAACTTGGAATCCCACAATTCATTATGATAAATGTGAATGGGCAAGGGATTCTATGTAGTCCACTTCCAACCCATTAAAGGAAATTTGAAAACATAACTGATTGCATCCATAACATAAGCAGCTAAATAGAAAGGAGCATAAATCCTCTGAGTGGTAGTTTTTTTGGACCGATAGTTCCAAATAGCTGAAGCTAAATTATCAGACAATATCTGATCCTAATCCATAGTAGTGGCGTTAGTGGCTGCATCTAATAGGGGTAGCCACTCAGATGAAAACTTGTTGACGTCGAGCCTTCCAAATAGTCTACATAGCATAGCAGCAACAAAGCAATATGGGAAGGAGAGGGAACCAGTACTATACATACCATGCCTGTCATTTTTCAATGGTTCTTCCCTTGCTGACCAGTTCTTGGTACACACCGCCAAATCTTCATTTTCTTTGGCAAACTTCTCCACGAACTGCTTGTTGTAGGTTGCTTGCGGCTCTGGTAGATGATACATAAGCCTTAAATATTGTGGAGTGAATGACCCAATGAGGTCTTGGCCTCGAGATGTGAATTGTCTATTTGTTATATCGGCATTGTCCAGTACCCACTTAACCATGTCTGTGTATGTAAGAATCTTAGGTCTTTCCGCTATTCGATGAAGGAATGAACATGCAAGTTCAGTGATTGATTCCTCAGACAACCTGCGTAAGTCTGTTGTTGCTTTAACCTCCATAACTCTGGGATTTTCTTCTTCGAGCAGACTGTACACGCCTTCCCAAGTGCTTATGCTGGCATCTTTGTTGCAGGTCGTGTCTATGTATAAGGGCGTCACCTCTTTGTCCTCAGCAACCAGAGCTTTTCCCTTCTTTCCCATTACATTCTACACATGGTTGTGTATATTATTCTACTTGCCACTCCTGCAAATTTACAAGTAAGGAAAGAATAATGGTAAGAGATAAGGTGACAAGAAAGCTCTTTAATTCTGAAATCATATCAAATATATCACCCTACGTGAAATAACCTTTCGATCAGATCTAAATCTTATCTCATAAATGACCATCAATTAACCACTAAATTGACATTAATGCCCATAACTCGGTGTCAGATTACGAGAAATACTTTGTTGAAACATGAGCCCTGCAAATCTGCGATAAAGCGATTTTGCGATTTGCTTCAGAATATTGTAAATCGTAATATCGCAGATTGCAATATTGCTAATATGTTTTGTTAACAATCATTTTTTCATTAGGTGGCTGCGAGATGCAATTTACGAGATGTCTTATCGCATATCGCCGAATCGGGATATTTTACCTTAGGTGATACTTGAGGCGTATGAAATCTGTGATGTTCGATGAGTCTTTAAGGCGCGCAATCTCGCATCACGTTTTCGCACTTTCGAAAGCTTATTTATATGATATTCCCCCATTACCCTTTGTGATGCGATGTCTTATTGTTAAGAGAACGATTTTATTCAGAATTTATCATAAAACTTTAAGTTTTTTGGGTTTTGCAGGTGTTTTCCTAAGTTTATGATAGCATGATTTATTCAAAGGGAAATATAAGTGTTGGTTTTTTATTTTTTAGAACGGTCCCCATTTATTTAGCTTTATTACTAAAACTAAATAAAAAGGGGGGTTGTTGTTGGCCATAATAGATCCCTTTACCTTTCATCTTGTTGTCCTTCTTGTAAGATCTGATCTTGTAAATCTATCCCATATGAACTCATAGCTACTATCTGGTTTACTTGCACTCTTCTTCTAAGAGCATTTGCAACCTTGTTCTCCTTTCCTTTAATGTACCTAATCTCAAATTAAAAGTCACTGAGCATCGCCAACCACATAGCTTTCCTGAGATTTATATTAGGTTGTTCAAATAAGTACCTCATCCCATTATGATCACCAATCAAAATGAACCTCTTGCCAAGAATATATTGCCTCCACATATATAATGCATGAATGGTCACTGGCAACTCAAGATCATGTGTCACATAGGTATTCTCATGATCATTGAGTTTCCTTGATTCGCATCATACCATCTATCCCTCTTGCATCAGGACTCCGCCAAGTCCTCTCTTGCAAGCATATGTACATACCACGAATTCTTTATCCAGACCTGCAATCTTTAGAATTGGAGCATTTGTCAACAACTGCTTCAACTGCTCTAAACTTGTTGCACATTCCTCTGTCCATTCAAATTTTGTCCCTTTCTCTACAATGATGTAATGGGATAGGAAATCCATGAGAAGTTCCTGATGAACCTCCTATAGTAACCTGCTAACCCCATGAATGATCTAACCTCGTCCACACTTCTAGGAGTTGCCCATTCCATGATAGCTCTTATCTTTTCCAGATCCATTGTTATTCCTTCGTTGGAAACAACATGCCCCAACTAATGTACCTCTGTCTTAAAGAAACTATGTTTAATAAGCTTGGCATAAAACTAATGCTCTCTTAGCAATCTCAATATTGTTATTAAGTGTTTGACATGCTCTTCCTCATTCTTATAATATATCAATATAGCATCAATGAATGCAATAACAAACTTTTCTAGATAAGGGCGTAACACACTATTCATCAAACACATGAAAATAGTTGGAGCATTAGTCAAACCGAAAGGAATTACAACAAACTCATATTGCCCATAGCTAGTCTAGAAATTAGTCTTGCAGTTGTCATCTTCTTTGATGCTTACGTGATGATATCCGAATCTCAAGTCAATCTTTGAGAATGCTACTACTCCCTTCAACTAGTCAAACAAGTGATTAATCCTTGACAACAGATACATGTTCTTGATCGTCACCTTGTTCAACTGCTTGTAATCAATGCATAACTTGATAATACCATCCTTTTTCTTTACAACAAACACTAGTGCACCCCAACGCGATACATTTAGCCTTATGTGTGCCTTTTCAAGCATTTCCTTCAATTGCAACTTCAATTCCCCTAACTCTAGAGTGATCATCTTGTAAGGTGCCTTTGATGTTGGTGTTGCCCCTCGTACAAACTCAATAGAAAATTCCACTTCCCTGTGAGGTGACAACTTTGAAATATTTGTTGGAAACACGTCCTAAAACTACTGCAATACCAGGTACCTCTTCAGTACTTATGCATCCTCAACATCCTTACCTTTATCATTGTAGATATGAACTATAAACACCACACATCCTTTCCTGCGACTACGCTTCTCCTACATAGTTGTAACCATTCTGATTAATGTTTCCTTATTTTTACCCTGCAAGATTCTTTGTTCTCCATTGTCATCCAAGCACTCAATAGACTTCTCATAACAATCCACCTTAGTCTTGTGAAGATACAACCAGTACATACCTAGAAGAAAATTGTATGATACCACCGAAAGTACATTCAAATGTGTTGATGTAGGCAGACCATTCAACTCAAATGCACAAGATCTTACCCAATGATGAACTCATATGCACTAACCAAGACTCAACATGCACTTATTTTCTCAAACTACACTTATCCACGAGGCCATGGTTAACATAACTATAATTAGATCCAAGGTCAATCAAATAGAAACAACTTTATCACAAATCTTTCCATCCATCTCAATAATAGATGCCTGGTGATCCGCCTACATGTTATTCAATGTTGCATAGATTCGAGAAATGCTCATCCCAACATCTCCAAATATTTGCGCTTCGTGTGCACTGCAAATCTAAGGCCTACTACCCTGATATGATAGATAATCCTTCTTGAGATGCTCTTGCTATATATCCAACACTGCAATTGTCCCCTATCACTACCTCTATTTTGTTTCTCTTTGGACTATGACCCATGTGTTATAGACATATTTGGGCACTTCAACCCCAAACTTATATGTAGATAAACTAGGGCTCTTCAACCCCTAAAAGAGTTGTTTTATACCCTAAAAGAACATGGTCATCTGATTACATCACTCCCCAGAATTTCCACCTGAAAAACCATCTAGAAATGGCTTAAACTGAACCATACTGACTGCTCCACTGGCAAGGTGTGATGCATATTGAGTATTACACTAGCCAGGTGCGATGCATACTATTTAGGCCTTCTATAGGGTGCGATGGGGGAGGATGGACAAATGTCCGAGACAGTTTGCTAGGTGGTTGCTCATGGAATCTTCTAGAAACTTCTCATATGACACTTGCCTCTCTGAATTCGCCCAGGGATGAGTAAGAGATCCAAGAAATCTCCAAGTGGAACCAATTGTAACAAGTGGAATGACACTAATCAAAACCCTAGAGATGACTCACACCCTTCCACACATCTATAAATGGATCCCTCATCTAAGAGATCCAGGGGCTGGAATATTGTGAATTGTAAGGAAGTATTGGTAGTTTGTATTTGAAGAAAAAAGCATTGTATTGTTGGTGTGATCTTGCTATTTCATGAGGTGAAGAGGGATTGATGTTGGGAGGATGATGCTGGATCAGATGACTAGGTTGCAATTCTCCCTTATATTTAATAAAGTTCTTCAAGTTTTATTCCATATGATTATGCAATTGTAAATGTTATCATTTGTGAATGCTAATGTATGTTCATTGTATATATGGTTCTATAATGTTTATGTTATAATAGATCAAGATGCTTTCATGGTTCTTTGTTATTGTGTTTCCACCGGTACTCTCCAACCCAGAGCTTCCGCTTAATCCCTTGCTTGATCTCTCCCCATGTCATTGTTGGTAATCAAGCAACGCCTTTCCATGTTCGACTTCAGAACATCTCTTCACATGGATTGACTTGTACATCGGGCAAAGATTGAACAAATTTGAAGACCTCGGATCTAGTTTCATCCATCCAGGCTATGATATATTCAGGGATATAAAAACATCAAATGAACAAAGGCGTTGCACAGATGTTCATCCGAACCAAGGATGATGACTCTACATCTAGAGAATCACCAGTCTGCATCTACAGACAACCATATGATCTATGTACATGAAATGAATTTATAAAGCTAAGCATGGGAATGCCCGCCTCAGCTAGATCATGAAAATTATATTAGATGATGTATTGTATTGTAACTTATGCAGGTCACCTTCTAGTTCGAAACCCCAGATCCTCATGATAAAGCATTTCACCCGACATCAAGATTTACGACTTCATGCTTTAGGGGGAAACAGTTATAGACATATTTTGGCACTTCAAACCCAAACTTATATGTCAATAAAATAGGGATATTCAACCCCTAAAAGAGTTGTTTTATACCCTAAAAGAACATGGTCATTTGATTACATCATTCCCCAAAAGTTTCACCTGAAAAACCATCCAGAAATGGCCTAAATTGAGCCATACTGACTGCTCCACTAGCAAGGTGGGATGCATAATAAGTATTACACTGGCCAAGTGTGATGCATATTATTTGGGCCTTCTATAGGGTGTGATGGGCAAGGATGGACAAATGTCTGAGACAGTTTGCTAGGTGGTTGCTCATGGAATCTTCTAGAAACTTCTCCTATGACACTTGCCTCTCTGAATTCGTCCAGGGCTGAGTAAGAGATCCAAGAAATCTCCAAGTGGAACCAATTATAACAAGTGGAATGACACTAATCAAAACCCCAGAGATGACTCACACCCTTGCACACATCTATAAATGGATCCCTCATCTAAGAGATCCAGGGGATGGAAACATTGTGAATTGTAAGGAACTGCTAATAGTTTGTATTTGAAGAAAAAAGCAATGTATTTTTGGTGTGATCTTTCTATTTCATGAGGTGAAGAGGGATTGATGTTGGGAGGATGATGCTGGATCAGACAACTGGGTTGTAATTCTCCCTTCTATTTAATAAAGTTGTTCAATTTTTCTTCCATATGATTGTGCAATTGTGAATGCTATCATTTGTGAATGCTATTATATGTTCATTATATATCTAATTATGTAATGTTTATGTTATAATAGATCAATATGATTTGATGGTTCTTTGTTACTGTGTTTCCACAGGTACTCTCCAAGCGGGATAAGTACGGAGAGGAGTTGCAAGCTCTGTCAAGGGGGAGAGAGATCAAGCAAGGGATTAAGCGGAAGCTCCAAGTTGGTCCCCTCATCTTTCTCTTATCTATTTTGCATAGAATAAATCGTTGAATTGCTTTAAAATATTGTTTCTAGGGTAGCTCCCAAACCTAGAGGGCTAGTCAATCGAAAAGACACTAGTTTTCCCAGAAACACCATGTCCCTTCTCAACTGCATTAAATTATTGTAAGGAACAACATTCTCTTTCTCACCTTCATCATGAGGTCTTGTTTGCTTCAATTTACATTTACCTTTATTCTTTTCTTTCCCTTTCCAACCTTGCTAAGACTATGTCTTATGCTTCGATTGCTCATAACAATGCTTCAATTTCCCAATGACTTCTTCTAGTGACCGAGGCTCATCATACTCAATATGATCCTTGAATGCTAATGGTAATCAACTCACAAATCTTTGAACTTTGGATTTCTCATCCTTAAGATATGGTACAGACCTCAGCAAATCCAAGAACTTATTCGTGTACTCCTCATTTGTCATCGATCCCATCTTCAACTCATCGAACTCCTTGGCTTTATTGTCATAATACATTTCTGACAATTAATTCTTCTGGAAAATCCTTTTGAACTCATGCCAACTCAAATCCTCTATCCTAGTGTCTCCGAACTACTTCACATCTTCCCACCAAATGTTCTCTTTCCCATTAAGGATGAAAATAATTGTTCTAGCCTTCATGTTCTCAGTGTATTCATGCAACTCAAAGAATCTATTCATCCCAAGAAACCATGCCTCTGCATCCTTTGGCTTCTTCAGCTCTCCATCAAATGTAGGTGACTTGGATTTCTTGAACTCATTTGGAAAATATCCCTTGTCACTCCTCTTGTAAGTATGATAGCGATGATGACCATGATAACTATCTGAACTAGAACTAGGGTAAATCCCATGTCCATTGCCTCTCCTATTAGATGTATCCAAAAATATGCCATCTTTGACCGTGTCATCTCTATCTAATATTTTCCCACCATGAGATATGCTACCATATGCTCCATTAGTCATGTCCATGACTGATCCTAAGTGGTCCCTATCTCTGCAAATAAGACAAACTTTTAAATATAATTGCATTGAACTTTGCTTGTTTCTCATGTGCCTTGGAAAGTCTCTCTTGTTACTGAATGATTCTGTCATTATCTACTTTGAAAATTCTTATTTCTACCTTCAAACTTCTCAAAGTGTATGCTATGTCAGGAGACTGCCCAACACCATGTTGTTTATCTGATCTATAGGGAGAGTCTCATGAACTCTAATCCACCATTTTGCTAGTCATCTTTGATCCTCTTCTTCTTGCATGTATATAATGTTAGATAAACCAAACAGAAACATAACCAACATACCTCAGTATAGTTCAGGGGAGAATATTGTGTCTACAACATCAACCAGATTAGATAGATGCATGTATAATCATAATCACATCATTAAGCTGACATCATGGATGGCAATACCAACTGCATACCATGACCTCATGCATGAAAACCATAACCATAACAATGCATGCATAACAACCATATAAACAAATGACATGCATGACAAATACATACATAAATGACATGCATTCATGACATACACATCCCAACAACAACATCATCATCTTCTACATGTCAACACAATTGTAATAATGACCACCACCATGCATACATAACTGCACATGTACAATCTTCATGCATGCATGATAAATACATTATGCCCATCCAGTCCAAGTGTTGAACCAAGCTTTGATACCATTATGTGGTATCAGGTATCACCCAAAGATAACAAAACCCACTCTTATACCACCTTGTGGTATCAAATATCACCCAAAGAGATCACAACCTGCTCTGATACCACCCTGTAACACCCTCCTCCCACACTTACCCAAGTTCATTAGTCCACCGGGGTAAACATGTGACAAAGAATCACTATGATATGACTCAAATTCCTATGTATAGTTAAGGAAGTTGAATCAATAAACTGAAACTTTATTGACCTTCCTTAGGAGCTACAAGAACCCTAGGAGCTAAACAACCACTCCAGGTGCCCAAACCCTGAGCTAGACTGCTTTTTCACTGACCTAGGCTGCTAGTCGCATGCATAATAAGGAAATCCAGTGAATGTAAGCCTCCAGTTGCATGGATGGCCCTACCTCCCAACGACTGTAGTCAAATTTACTCAGTTTTTGTGCCTATGACCTTGAGATATGAGCTACTTTTTCAGGGCTAGGATCCAGACCTCTGCATAGAACTTGATCGAACTTTCTAGAATGATGAAATAAGTCAAAACAAGGATAGATATACAAATCTTGGACAAGCACTTCTCCTAACCAGGCCCAACCATGACAGACATTTCGTCAAACACATTGTGAACATGCAATCTACATGTTATAAATGCATATTTGAACGTAGGGGTCTCATACTTATCTAAATATCATAAAGAAGGTATGATTCTCTCTCACAATAGTTGCAATAACATCTACTAGTTCATGCATTCATTAACCATTCATTTACTAATCAAAACATGATGAGAGCCATACCTAAAGTCTGTCATAAAACCATGCTTAGAACCAACATATAACCAGAATAATAACAATGGTAGAACAACCATCAAAGCCACATAATAACAAGTGTAAATACTCATAAAATAAAAGAGGAAAATATATCTTATTAAAATGTGAAAAATCCAACCAATTCAGGGACTTCCACATACCACCGAACCATAGATTAGGCTAAACCAAATCTTTCTTTCAGCCAATAACCCTCATTCCATATTCCAAGCATGAACGTGGAACTCACAACAAAACAACCAGGGCTTCCTCAGGATTTACCATGTGTCCTGCCATTACTGTCAAGGGATTTCTAGGCCTGAAACCCTCACCTATACAACCAATATTTACCGCAACCCCACCATTACCAATCAAGGGATTCCTAGGCCCAAACTAAGAAACATACACTACTAGGATTTACTGCAATCCCACCAAGGCCGGTCAAGGGATCACTAGGTCCTAAACAAGCATGGATGCCTCTGGATTTCTTCACCAACATCTTGAGGAATTTTCCCATCTCCACCCTCAGGCTTTAATCCCCCCATTACCAGTCAAGGGATTCCTAGGCCCTTGGGAATTTTCCCGAGACCACCTCACCTAGTTCCAAAACCATCTGGCAATCAACCTCAACCAAATGAAAGAACCCCATCACACCGTGTCTATCCGGAAATGGCAACGTGAAGCTGAAACCATTGTCACACCTTGCAAAACCCATGCAAATGATAGCAAGAGAACCAAATACACACATTCATAAACCATGCATGCCAAAACTAATAACAAAATCATAAATGCAACCCGATACATGCAAAGTAATCTCGTTGTAGCTGCTTGATCCAACTCTTCCTTTTGTTTATCCTTTCTTTCCTTTGCTTTCTTGTCCTTCCTTTGCCTTCATTTCTCCAATGCTAGAGTGCTCCAGGAATGATCTAAGTGTGTAAGAGTATGAGAGAATAAAGAATAGAGAGAGCTCCAAGCTAAAACTGAGGAAAGGTTGTGAACTAATCCTCAAAAATCCTTTTTATCAATGTGGCTTCTATTTTCTTCAATTTCCACTAATTTTTCTTCAATTTCCTCCTCACATGCAACTTCTGACCTTTCACCTTCCTTTTCTCCTATTTTCCATTATTTTCATAAATAAAATGCCATTTAATGTCCCTTTTCCTTTTAATTGCCTTTGCCAATTTCCTTAGCCATAATTAACCAAATGAACACCCACTAGGATGTTTTGCCCAACATTCAGCTTGGAATAAGTGTCCCATGACCTTGGTCTTATTTTTGCCTTCATTAACTTTATTACATGAACTTGTAACCCGGGGCTATTACAAAAAAAGGTTCATATATATAAAAGTCATGTATAAAGAGTTGAATATAAAATGTGCTCGGTAAGATTTCCCTACGAATGCATGATGTCTAAAATAAGAAATATGACATGCTTTGTTATGGAAAAAGATCAAGACTCTCTCACAATATTGCATGGCATAAATATAAAAATTTTGATCAACATCAAGTATAGTCTTCGAAAGAAAGAAAGGAAGTTAACAATAACAACTCCAAGGAAGATATTACAGCTTGGTAATCAAGCTTGATTCATGGGAACTCTAATTAAAATGAATGCATGAAGAAAAATTCATGTGGATATGGATCATACAAAAGGATATTAATCTTGAAGAACTCAAGTAAATTGAAGCTTTGATGAAAAAATCATCCTAATAAGGTAAGTTTGATGTTAATATTTTTTATTCATTATATGATTAATATATTGTTTTGCTACCTTGAAAGATATTGCAGGAATACATGATGACGGTTGGTGAAATTTAAATCGTATATATGGTTTTGGAAATCATGTAGTCAAGTTGTTTGCATCATCATCTTGGGATTGAAAGGTAGCAATGTGAAGAGATAACCTGAAGTTCAAGTTCATATAATGAAAATCAATTTTAGAGGGAGATATAATTAGCTTGAAGTTTGATAAGGCTAAATATAATGCCTTCATTGATGATAAAGAAAGGATCATGATATGCAAGTTCAATGGCCCGAACATTGTCACTAGATTGAAGGAAGAGATACCAATAAATGAAGGAACTGTGTAACTATCTCCAGGAAGAACTAGTATTTGATACTCTTATAGGAATAATCTAGAGATATTGTGGTTATTACTTCCCAATTGAAAGGAAGAAATGATTTCCTCTCTGGTTGAGAGGCAGTGATTCTAAACATCACATGCACATTCTCTTCTTCATGTATTATGTACTTGACCAGGAGTAACAGTCGTAATTCTAAGTGAAGGCCATCGAGGGAGAATGGTGGAGGATTGGGTAAACCATATGTGGTTTCCTTGAGGAGAAATAATCCAAGAAAGGAATGTATTGAAACTCTATGAGGATATGGTATCCAAGATAAGAGTGGTCGAAGAGGACTGGTATTCTTTG
The DNA here is from genome assembly GCA_000404065.3 of Pinus taeda. Taxonomy (NCBI): domain Eukaryota; kingdom Viridiplantae; phylum Streptophyta; class Pinopsida; order Pinales; family Pinaceae; genus Pinus; species Pinus taeda. Next base: position 236,488 of record APFE031138617.1, on the reverse strand, counting down.
AAGATTAAGGGATAAAAATTAAACATAACAATAGTCTTAAAAGGACATACCCGATGAACATCCGGATGGGGTATGTTCCTTAGAGGTAGTGTGGTATCTCATGTAAATTCTCCCAGCATAATGCTCTCAAATGAATTTGAGATTGTCAAGTTAGGCCTCAATGAAAGTGATGGTCATAATGTTGATGCTTACATATGGCTTATCAATCTGACTATTCTTATGAGAATATTCCAATTTGAGAATATCCTTATACCAAGTGTACAATTATGAATACCTCCTTAGTTAAGAGGGATTGTTGGAGAATATAACTAGTTTCGGTCTTCATAATTTGTACCACTATGTATTTTATGAAAAAAAATAAAATAAAAGAAAAAGAAAATTATTATTATTTCTTTCTAGATAAGCATGATCTTCATGCTTCTAGGTTTTTGAGTCAAAGTCCTATTTTGGACATATTGTAACAGAAAAAGGGAAAGAAATTTTAAATGTAATTTTTTGGAAAAAAACCCCTCTAGATGCCAATTCGGCCTACATGTCATGTCGGCCTTGCCCCAGTGGACATGTCTATTCACACACCTATGAATTATACAAATAGAGGATAGATGGATCTCATTTGGACACACAATCGGATGGTTTTTAGTCTGAAATATTGCAAAGAAGATGGAGAAGATGAGGAAGGTCGAATTCTGGAAGAAGATTTTCCTTGTCATATCTCTTGTTGTTGGTTTCTTGCTAGTGAATCTGTTGGAAGGAAGAATGATTTGACTTGCCACCTAGAGGTGGGAGTTTTTGTGGTTATGGGTCTTGTATATCTCATTTGATATGATTCTATAAGAAGAGACTTTTCTAGGTTTTCCCTTTGGAGGGGTTTTTCCCCAGCTTAGAGCATATATATGGTGTTCTATTGTCTTATGTGATATTCATGTTTTATGATAATATCTTGATGAATAATGAAAACATAATAGCAAAATTCTAATAGTTTCATAAGTAATTAATCAGGTAAATTGAAATGTAATGATAAGATTGAAAACCTCCCGATTTCCAACAATATATTCCAATAGTAAGCAATGTATTGAAGATACAATGTAAGAAGATTGATCACAGTAGTAATAACCATAGATCATATCATATATGTAGTGTCCTTAGTAAAAATATAATAATAGTAATGAACCAATGGAAGCATAGGAGATGCTTCCCCTGAACCTATCCCAATCCTTCATCACAAATCTTGATTACAATAGATGCATAACACAAAACACCTGAACAAAAGATCAATAGTATGCAATAAAACAATGTCAAAACCATAATTCCAATAATGATGTGTTGGAAACATAAGAGCATCTCCCCCTTAGATCATGCACTATTGATCCTGTGGACCTAATTTTCATTAAGCTATTATCTTCTCCATATGAAATTGTTTATTCCTTTCAAAAATAAGCATCAGATATAAGATACTACAGTGGGGACTATCTTCCCCTACTATGAATTTGAAGAGGAGGAACTTGATTTCTTATTTTTGCTTGGATTTTTCTTTAGAACATATAATTTGTATGCATTTACGAATCCTTTTGCTATAACTTTTCCATTGTCCTATTCTATAATTTTTCATCCAATTGATGTAAAGACAATTACATGCCCCTTATCATCTATTTATCCTACACTTATAATGTTCTACTTTAACCCCTTAACCAATAGGAAATTATTTTCTTATCTATTTTTAACATCAAGATCAACATTACCTTGTCCTAGCATCTTTACAAGTGAACTATTTCAAAGAATAACCTTACCACTCTTCTTTTTTAGAGAGGTAAATTTTCTCTTATTTCCAAACATGTGATGAGAGAACTCGTTATATATGTACCATTGATCTTCTTCTTCAAATGCACACAGAGCAAGGCCACACCTTACTCGTTCCTCTTCCTGCTGTGTAATATGAGGAGTGCTAGTGGATCAATCTTTTTTAGGTCTTTTGATAAGAATATTATTATCTAGTTACTTGCTTTGGAGGGAGTCTACTTGTTGTCTGTATGAATTCATTGTCTTTTTCCTACATTCTTTTTCTACATGTCCAAACTCATTACATGTATAACACCTTACATGACTAGATAAGTGGGCAAGAGAATCACAATATTTCTACTTCATATTTCTCTTATTTCAATCTATAGCTTTGTGACCAAATACATTGCATGTAAAAAAATACCCCTTATAGAAACTTGAGTACCTAGGAATCAATGATATTCTTGTGGAGATATTATTAGCTTGAGATCTAAACAAACTTCTTTTGCAATTGGATGCAGTGTGAAGAAAGTTATGACAGATAAAGCATTCAACATCATTGACCAAAGGAGAGAATCTATTGTTATTTGTATTATTGGAAGCAAATGAATCCTTTTGAAAATTAACTTTCCTTGGTTGCTAGCTTGGTTTAATTCTTAGTTATTTACCAAGATTTTAATAAAAAAAAATTGGTATCCTCAAAATTGCTTGCATGGGCTTGTGTGCTAGACTTCTCCCTTAACAATTTCATGAAATCAAATGCTTGATTTGATGGACGTGGATTTTTTACTATTAAAAATATTGTCCAATATCTTAGTACTATTATGAAATTTCAAATATGTGTCCTTTTCTGCTAATTTATCTTTTAGAATTCTTACCTCAACCTCCAGTCTTTCACATTGATCTTCCTTTTCCATACACTGCTTCCTCATTCCCTCATCAATTTTTCTTCCTTCTTCAAGTTGTGTTCTTAACTCAATAATATCTTCTTTAGGCCCATTCTCTTCTTCTTCAAATACTTGAAGTAGCTCTTCTTTCATTTTCTTGAATTTTCAAGATTAATCTTAGATAGATGATCCTAGCTTCAATTCCTTCACAATATTGTTTCCTTTCTTTAAATTGTTTTGTTACTGTTGTAGTATTCACTGATTCATCATGATCCCTATTTTTACATTCCTGAAACTTATTCTCAAGACTATTAATCTTCTTCAAAGTAGAAACATTTTTTCTTCTAAGCTTAATGACTTCCTATAACATGTCTTCCTTTGAATTAGTAACTCCATATGATATAGTACATGATGTTTCATAATCACTCACATCTTCACAATTTCCTTTAGATTCATTTAATGTTTTAGAAATAAGATTACATGTCAGTTTACCTGATGAACATATTCCTTTGTTACTTATTTTCCTTCTCCTTCATGGATGGCTTGCAGATTATCCCATACCTCCTTTGTGGTTCCATAATGCATAACTTTTCTAATACTTAATCAACTATGTTACAAAATATTTCATTTAATGCTTGACTATTATTCTATAGATCTTGTCCTTATGGGGGAGTTTTAGTATAACCATTATAGACTAAATTCCAAACATCAGATCCGAGGGCCATTATCCTAGACTTAATCTTTTCTTTCTAATCCTTATAATTAGCATCATCAAGGACTATCATACCTTTATTATCCATACTTTCTAACTTGGCTTGTTCTACTACTGATTGTCCTTAATCTATGATTGTAGATATTTCCATGGCATCGGATACATCACTATCGTTACTTTCTTGACTTGATCTCTTCCTTTGTGTTGACTTCTTCTCATGCTTCCTTCCCGTTTTCCCTAATCTATTCTCAAGCGGTTAAGCTTTACTAGAGAGCCCTCCTCTGATACCAATTGTTAGAAATATTGAGAGGGGGGTTGAATCAGTATTTCATTTTCAAAGTTGCCTTGATTAGTTATTTCATTAGCAGAACACTATGTTATAGATTATAGCTTATTCAGTAAACCATGAGCATTATTAAGTATTAAAAAAAAATCATAAACCATAAGAATCTAAGACACATCAACACATATGGACACCAGATTTTAGGCGAAAACCCAATGTGGGAGAAAACCACTCTTGTTGTCATTCTTTCTTCATATTATTATTATAAGGAAAGTCTTCTTACATTTTGTACATGCATAGGCTCTTACCAGTACATAGGCTCCTACCTGCAAGAGGTTACAAGCTCCAAAAATTCTCCAACTCCTACTAGAATGGAGCTACTACTTTGTAATCAAGTTTACTAACTCCTACTAGAAGGAAGCTCCTACTCCCTTACTGAAGGCTACAACCCTCAACACCTTTATGGACCATGTTTCAAAATTTTCATACTGGATCCACCTGTCTCAATCAATGATCAAAACTTGTAGGCCACCTTTTATCTACTTTTGAAACTGGACCCACTCTCAACAATATGCTTCCCCACCAAATACCAATAACCACTCTAAAACCAAACACAGAATAATGAATACCAATAACCTTCTAAACCAAACACTTATCAAAGCTGACTGAATACCAATAAACCAATAACTTCACTGAAATCAATCACTAATCAACCAAGACAAATATCAATATCATTGTCAAGCCATAATGTTTTCAAATTCCAAGACAAATCCTCTCAAGTACCAAGAAAAATCCTTCAAATAGATCTCATGCTCATCAAACCCTAAATAACCAAAACTATCAAATGCCAAGCCATATACTCAGTTTAAAGAAAAATCTCTTCCATCAAAATACTCAACAAGACATCATCAATCATCCATCATATTCATTGTATTAAGGAAACCTGTCATAACCCTGTCAAATGCCAAGCCAAGCCAATACCCATTTTATGCTCTTTAAGCTATTCAATTCCCATCTCAGTATCTAATGGCATTGTCAAGCCTTTGCATAATAACAATAACAAAAACCTCACAAGATCACAACACCATCATGAAACATAAAGTATCTAGCAATATGAGAAAAGAACAAGTTGCAACATAAATATCAAGTTCATGAATTATGTTTATCCCAACAAGTCATAAATTATGTCACTGTAGGAAAGCAATAATCCCTCAATAATGCTAGGTGTTCTCTTTACCAAATACAATCTTTGAATCATTAACTCTGTGAAACCATAGATCAAACATGTGACAACCTAGCTAGATCAAATTGTCAAGCATAATCCTATTTCTCAATATAAGTTTTAATATTAACATATCAACGTTCATATCTAACCATAACATTATCCCTTCATGCTTCAAATATCAAAGCCAATCATCCAAGACTATCTCAAAAAATTTTCAGGGAGCCACAAAACAATATGTAGTCTCTGTAAGTTCATAAAGAAGCTATATCACTAACTTAACGTTAAGAACATGTGAATATCATGATACTTTTGTCATTGTCATACATTGGTCTCTGCATATAAGAACTTCCATCCTCTTTTCACTGTGAGATCCAAGTGAGTATACCCTGACAAACATTATTGTTAGCCTTATACACTTTCATTGTCTCTGCCATGTACACCATGTATTTATAACAATTCCTTTGTAAACAAAATATAATGTTATCTAGTAAAAGTGTCAAGGATAAGAGTCACCAATCCATCATACAAATCAAGCAAATGAGCCTTTATACAGATCTTTGCCCTATCAAATCAACAACATACAAATTTCTTGCCATTTTATACCTGTACACACACTGTCAAACCATACAGTGATCCTTGAATGCATTCATCTTTTCATATATTTTTATATTCTCTCCAAACAAGTCAATAATCCTATACTCTCATTAGAATATTGCAATAAGGACAATCAACACATAATAGGCAAGTTACTTTCATCATCGATAAGGTAAACCCTACATTCAATAATGGAAATATTCATGGTAATTTATAAACACAAGGAGTAAATAAAAATTATCTCTCAACCTCTACAATAAGCCTCCATACGAAGAACATGGAAAATATTCATCAACCTCTGCAATAAGCCTCCATACGAAGAACATGCAAAAGATTCATCAACCTTGAACACACCTTTTTTCTGCATATACACTTCTTTGCAATGAAGAATGATCATCCAAACACAATATGTAACTTTTTTTGTTTATGGGGAGTGATCTAGAAAGTAATCAAACAAAAATAATTGGGCCAAATCTCTATAAACTACAACTTCCGCAATAAGTGAAGAACACATTGATTTCTACAAAATCCAGTGTTAGAGCCTCTACAAACTCCTTTCCGCAAAAACATTGAGAACATTTCTAAGTAGTCACTCAAAGAATTGCACATATGGATACCCTTGCAATGAAAGGAATTGATCTTTACAGATATTTCTCTAGTGATGACAAACAAAACCTATTTGGACCATCTAGATCTCTACCTTGCCTACCTAATGAAAAATATTCATTCACTACCAGCAAGCACAAATGTATCTATGAGTAGATTCAGCTAACAAGAACCTCTGACTAATATTTTTCCTCAAAATCTTGGTGCATCCAATTAAAACATAAACCATTCATTTTAATTCACTAGGAATAGATCATAATTGACAATGTGCTCATCATAACAAAAAAATAGATCAAACATTAATAGACATATTTAATTTCTCTCCAATACACCTTCAATAACAAATAAATTTATTAATTCTTCAAATAGCCTTCAGATATCTTTGATATGAGTCTCCTCATTCCCTAGTGTATGCCGATTCCAAACCAAATCATCACAGAGAACTTCATCAAATGCACACTTGTTGCTTGAGCTTGCTTCTCCTTATATAGGCACCTGATCTCATCAATACCACAGGAATAAAAAAAGGTATTTGTTGATCGTAATTTTTACCATATCAATCCATCCCCACGCACAAAAATTCCATGGGTGAAACCTTGGTTTTCTCATTGCTTTTATTTTCATCACCTACGGGCACTACCACATGGACAAAACTATCTCCCAGCAGTTATAACCTCTCTGTTAACATAAGCCTCCCTGCGATTGTAGCTTAATTTAGGGAAACATTTCTCTTGTCAATCTAGAACTTGGCCACACTTCTTCCTCCTCTACAACACCTGTACAACAGATTGTAGCCATTACAACACCTTGTATACTTCATCCAAACCTCTACCTCTTCTTTCAATGTAGTCTCTTCCTGCACTAAAATTGTTGGGCATCCTACTCTTTTGCCTCTTCCTGCACTGTAATTGTTGACCATCATACAATCCAATAGGCATAATATGACGAGTGTAGGTTGACATCAATGAACACACTGAACCCTAATGCCAACAATATCCCCCTTTGGACTTGATGTCAACCTCCTGCAAAACAACACTAATTCTTCTCTCCCCCTTTGACATCAAGGTAAAAGGGCAGAACCAAGCTGAGAGAAGTACTCCCCCTAAAATGCACAACACTATAAATTTTGTTTGTTGATATGAAACAAAGAGCTTGGTTATAAGATAATACCATAAATTGACCAAACTGATCATGTTCTTCCTGAGCACATATTATACCTTCTAGAAATATGCAATAGAAGTATAGGTATTTTGTAGCAAATACATGGTTGTTACCAATGATTGAATTTAACAATAATTACACCATGGATCTCTTCATGACCAAAGCACCAAAATATGGGACAATGATGATACATATGTAGGATCAATACATGGCATCCATCAACAAGTGGAAGTACAATACATGATGGCACATGACTATTCATTATTTTGGCATCAACATGTGTGGGGGCTCACATCATAGAAAGAAAGACCTTTTGCAGCATCTCAATCCATTAGCAAGTCATTAGCAACCAACCAACATCAACAACAAACTCTTTGAGGCAAGATCATCACCTAGTTCTAGCATCATATATAGATATAATCACAACGTAAATATATAACCATCGTATCATCATACCAACCAATAACAACAAAGATAGCAACATAACATATTGACAATAGCACATATATATCCTTCTTATTAAGGATGATACCAGTTAGTAAGAAATGCATGACATAGTGACAACAACATATATCTGTTGGAGAATGTAACTAGTTTCAGTCTTCATAATTTGTTGAGACACCTCCTCCTCCACCTCATAGTTCGACAAACATTGAGGCAGTAGTTGACCATCCATTGTCTTCTACTGCAGACCAAGCCGACACTATTACGTCTATTGTATCATATATTTGATTGCAGTTATTTGACTTGTTTGTATATACATATTTTTTTGTTCATGTTTATGTACTTAATTTATGTGTTGGTGTTGATGTGTATTTTGTTAGGTCATGTTAAATATGTTAATTTAATGTGCTTGCAAATAGATGTGTATGTGATAGTCGTTATTTGACATGAGATGTATATTAATTTGAGGATGTGTGTGGTGATGATGTTAGATTACAATGTTTGTGTTTTGTTAGATGTGATCACAATGATGATGCACTGTTAGATTACTAGATTTGTGTGCTAGCCAATGATATTTATATGTGCTAGAGGTGTATATAATTAGATGATGGTAGTGAATTTGAATGTGTATCTTAGATTATGTTTATGTTTGTTAGATGGTTATCATCATGATGTTTATTTTTGTGAAATAATATTTATTATAGATTATGTATTGGTGAACTTATATCAAAATTGTGTATATGAAATTGCATGCAAAATGACTTACTTTAAAAAAAATACAAAGATATTTTTATAAAATAAAAAGTTTAAAATGATTGAAACTATGACAGTAAAATTACGATAAATATTTTTATATTACTTAGATAGTTCATTCATATTCATTCTAACTTGATTAATAAAATATTTCAATACTCACAAAGAAAAAATAATTAAAGGTAAAATAATTTAGTTAGTTCTTAACAAGACGAAAATGTGTAACTAATTCAAATTTTAATATAAAATATTAATAATAATAAATTATTAAACAATAGAATTTAACCAATTCAATATTGGTTTATAATATTTAATCTATTGTTAAATTTAAATTTACTTATAAATACATGAAAATAGATATTTATTTTACATAATCTAAATAGGAAAGAAAATTCATCACCAAGTCTATTAGAAAGTCAAACAAATGTCTCTTAATCACCAAATCGCCATACCATTATTTATCATTTAATTCTTAACCATAAAATATTTATTAATTCAACTTTTATTTATACTTACCATTGAAAAGAAAAGTCAAAACTATTCAGTTATCTATGAAGAAAAAATTAAAACCTCTCAATCATTCATGTAAGCCCATTTGTTTCTCTTATGGCCCATAAAAAGATGTAATCAACATTTTATGCATGCATAATACCTCCTTTTAGTTTACATAATGTTGCAAGAACTATAATTTAAATATAGTAAACATGACTTTACCTCTCATGTCAAGAATTTAATCTTGCATATTAATACAATATTTTTTCATTGGTAAAGTCCTCGTAGAGTTGACCGCCTATTGTCAGAGTTAATTTTAGCAATTTCTTTTCGGTCGATTACAGCGGCTCCGAGGATGAACCCTAGATTTGCCGCCTCCTTGCCCTCGGCCGCCATCGGGTCTTTGAACGCCCCTGTTGCGGATGGTTTCGAGAGCTTCATGCACAGGTTAAGGGTCTTTCTCCTCTCTACAGATTCGCAAGATGTCCATACCAAGAACGTCGGCGCTGCGGACACGGAAGCTCACGCAGATCTCTTTGCCGTGGGCTTTGGAGTAGCATGGCTTCTGCCCCCTGCTTCCTCATCACGCTTCGGTGGCCCTCTTCAGAATGTCAGCGCAGCAGCCAAGGACGATCACGCAGAACCCTTTGCTGCTTCTCCTCGGATCGTGGCTTTCGGGAAGGAAGGGTTTGCTCCGGATGGCTGTTCGCCTCTTTTGCCCATGAGGCAAATCTAGGAAACGAAAATCAATCAACGCGTATGCCTCCTCTCTTCACAGATCTGCAGGGGAAAGAGGCATTCGGACTTTTCTTCCTCGTTCCAGATTCAAATCAAGCTCATTACAGGCAAAAATATGCTACAATGGGTAAGCCAGACGGATCTAGTGCAGAATCTCAAGCATACACTGAACATCAAACTGGGGATCCCCTCTGCAGCTCAACGGCTTCTCCACGAAGGTAAACAACTTGAGGATTGCTATCCTATTTCTTTTTACGGCATTAAGAAAGATGCATCCATTATTTTAACCCTTCGTTTGAGAGGAGGAGTTGTTGGAGAGTCATCCTCAGCTAAAGCATTTTCATATAAAGATGCAGTCCATGCTAAGAAGCCTGAAAAGACAGTTCCACTAGTTCAGGCTCCCAAAACTTTTCTGGTGGACAAACTGGAGGAAACCCCCACCATTGAAATAATACATCCATCGCTAGATGAGCAAACCCAAAAGTTTGCAGAGCACGCCATTATTTGCAGGTTTAATGGGCTCTGGCCGCATACAGCATACCTCTACCAATGGATCCACTCCAACTGGACCAACAACTACAAGGTTATGTTATGCTCAAAGGGCTTCTTCATTGTAGTGTTCGCCTTCGATGAGGACTACCAAAAAGCCCTTACTGCAGGTCCATGGTTCTGGGGCTCAGCAGGATTATTTCTCACCCCATGGTTCCAAGATTTCGATCCAGCTACAGCAGTCATAACCAAGCTCCCCATCTGGGTCTGAATCCCCAACCTCCCGGCGCATCTATGGCATTTTGTTGTTTTCCAAGGGATTGGCAAGGCTCTAGGCTGCCTCCTTGATACAGACGTCTCAAGAGGGGAAAAGGGCCTCTATACCTTTTCCAGAATCTGTGTAGAAATAGACATGAGCAAAGGTCTCCCTGACCAGATCAATCTCAAAATTGGAGACTTTCATTGGACTCAGGCCCTGGACTACGAGAACACAGCCTTTCGTTGCCGGAACTGCCATCACACATGGCACCTTCAAAGCTCCTGTCCCACGATGCCGATACACAAAAAGAAGGCCAATCCTAAGCAGAAATCTAAGAGCTGGAAGCCTCATACCCCTCCCCCCATGGACGACTTTGATTTCAGCACGGATGATGAGGAAGAAATCGCGGAAGATATGGAAGAAAATCTAGCACAGAATCTACCCCAGGCTGAGCATGTGGACTTGTCTGTTCAACCAATCTCACAGAAAAGGAATCATGAATCTTCTCCATCAGATTCAGACAAGGAGACTTCTCCTTTTGCCCAACTCAGCTTGCAAATCTTGCCTCACCAGCAATGCTCTCCTGAATGGATCAAAGTAGGTAAAAAGAAAGGGAAAAAGTGTCGATTAGTTGATTCCATCCATGTTGGGTAGAATCCTCTGTTCTGCTCTGCTTCTTTGCTCCTCTTGTTTCTTCATGTTTAGCTCCCGTCTCTTCCTTCTCTTCTAGGGGCCGAGGTGGATGGATCATCCTTTCCAGCTGCCCTTGTTCCTGCTTTTTCGGTTGTAATATCTCATTGTACTATATTTTCCCTTAATAGATTTAACTTTTACTGAGAAAAAAAAAGTCCTCGTAGAGTTATCACTACATGATTTATATTGATTTTGACCTAGACAAGAAGAAAAAACATACGGATTGATTAATAAACCATTAAGTATCTAAATCAAGAATAAATGTTCAATGTTGTTTCTAAATTCACTATTTTGTCATTTTGGTTATATTATTCTCATTTTCCTATTTGAGAAGGATTGTGATCTTGAATCCTTATTATCATAGATATTGTACATAATTGGAAATACTTAGTTTTAAGTGTAAAATTGTTTCTACTACAAAAAAACGTGTATAAATGTTTGTGAATCTTACTAATTATATAAAATGCCAACAAGACGAATAAAAAATAATATAATTAGCCAAAAAAAAAACATACAACAATAGTATAAATGACGAAATAACACAAGTACATATCACTCTTTGTGATCATCAGCGTGATTATTGTTCTCAAAAATGTGGTTTGATCTATGGTTATGCCTTATTACGAACCATCAACCCCTATCCAACACATCTGTGTAAAAAAACCCCTGATTGCAATGTTTTTGGAAAATATAAGGCTCCCTAGCTTCATGCCAAATCTTGCTAGAGTTGATAGATATCATCCCACTATCATGATATTCTTTTATATTATTCTGATCAAATGTGTTCCACCACTTGCACCTAAAAATAACACTTTTGAACGGAGAGAAGTCCGCTTGAATGATCTCTTGTATATTTCCAACATAAACTAATGTCTCGTGCATTAGGTTTTGATTGAGGTGGCTAGCATGACTAGATTGGTCAAACTCGACTTCCACTCCATAGTCTTATGTCATGCATCCATCATCAACATCCTCCATGAAAAAATTATGTCCATATGGCCACATTGATGGGAACAAATGCACCTATAAAAAAGTGAAAAGTCACAGTGTCATGTGTCTAATAACTTGAACATAATTAAAAATATAAAATATATGTGTGTGCGTGTGTGTTACAATTCAAAGGTGTAGTATGAAGTTAAAAATGAACATAAAGATATTATAATTACCGAGTTGTTGCACCCAATCCCTATGTTTAGTATGTCCTCTTTAGCACACGTGTAACTACTAGAAGCATCATATTTTTCTCTAACTTGATCAGCAACTCAACTGTTACGGCATGTCATTGGCATATTTTCTTTTAAATGACCAGGATAAGGCATGCTTCTACCATTCAACTGTTTGAATTCTTTCATTTCACTATCCCATTTCCTCCTCTTCTGCTCGTACAATGTGACCCACAGTTGTGTCGCTTCCATATTGTAAAGAATGAATTTTTTAATGGCTTCAATTTTTGAATTCATTGATGAAGTCAAGCAAACATATATAGTACGTATGAGATCAAAATATGCATTAATATGAAGTTCGGTGTGAATAGCTATTATGTAGAAATTTGATAAATAATAAGCCACTTACTCTTTATCATGCGACTCTTTCCATTTGTTTCTAGAAGCTCCCCTCCTCTTTTTTCTTCATCCCTTTCATCATCCCAAATTGTTGCACCTGATCTATTGTCACATTTCTTGACGTACTCACTAGCATAATAGAAAGACTCCTACAATATAAACTCTTGTACCATAGACTCCTTGAGTTTTTCCCTTTGTCGAAATAAACCTTTCAATTTCTACATGTACCTCTCTAAGAAGAACATCCAACTATAAGAAACCACCCCAACTAATTCAACCTCATCTACTAGTTGAATTAGAAGATTCGCATAACCTCTTGAATTTGTTGTGATTCGCATAACTCTCGACTCACTTCTATGTGAGGCATGTCATCCCTGCAACATAGCTAATTCTTTGAAATGAAAAATCCTTTGAATCCTTGGGATTATAGGCAGGTGCCTCAATATCTTATGAGAAGGATCATGTGATTTACCCATTTTTTTGAATTACGGTACCTATCATGCCCACATTTCAGACATATCTCTTTGTCAACATATTCTCCTCTATATAGAATACAATCATTCGAACATGCATGATACGATATGTACTCAACACCCAACATTTTCAACAATTTTTTTTCCTCTTGGCAGCTACCCGAAAAGACATTAACACTCAGAAGAACCTAATATTTGAATAACCTGCGCCCAGTGGGGAATATAATTGTACAATTTCAATATCTAATGTTCGTAAAATTGACCATTTTTAATGTTGATTATGTGACAAGATTTCTCAAAATATAAGGGGCTTGATCAATCATGCAGGTGAATTACCTCAATATGGCCCATGGGCCACTAAAGTAGAGAACGGAAAAATAATCTCACACACACACATAAGACACAAGTTATGCTCTTTGGGAAACCCTTTTGGGAGAAAACCCAACTAGAAGGTGAGGTCACTTTGCTCTCTTTATTTGTCTGCAAATATGGTTTTAGGTACAAAGAAGTAATGCATGTGGCCTATGGGTTGCTACAGTGCAAAAATCCTCTCTATGTACTCTACCTCCTATCTCTCTTGGCTATCTTCGCTCAGCTATGGAATAAAATGATCTTGAAAGAATGTAATGCCTCTTCCTCCTAGTGGCTCGGTTATAACACAGCCCGATAACCTACTAGTGGTTAATTTTGACTACATCAACTCTTATCTAGAGTTACAATATATACTCTTCTAGAGTATTTTACATCATAATCACATGGCTAGCCTCTTTTCCATGAATCATGGGGGCTGATGTGGCATCCTCCCGAACTATATTTGTGAAACTAGGAAGGTCAATTTTTGAGTGGCATAACTTTTGCATACAGACTTCGATTGACGCTCTTCTTGTGTTGTTGGAAATATCTTTGCATGTAGAATAACACAAAATGGTGCAGCGCCAAGGTGGAAAAGTTTTACCCCAAAAAACACATCGTTTGATTCCTCAAAATTCTCCTGGAAGGTTTCAAACCCCCTTTTTCCAAATTGGGTCTCGCCACCAAAAATAGTCCCGTGAGTTGATTCCTCAACTTTTTCCAATCCAAATGCACCGCGATGGATGAAAAACAATATAATGATTCAATCCATATCAAACCTCCCCATTTTGGGAGTCTTTTGGTCCCCAAAATATTCTACTGAATGAGGTGAAGAAATTTTTCCTCCACCTTCTCTCTGGTGTACCATTTGGCTTTGCCTGGAAGTTGTTTCTTCAATCCAATCCGCCAAAGGTAATCATGCCCCTATCTTGTAGTTCTAGACCTCTTCTGAAAAAACTATATCTTTTTTCAACTCTACTTTATCTTCCAGCGTCAAATCCTCCATAAAAGGTAAGACTTGTTTCGCTTCCTAATCTAGCATGGAAGGCTCATAGAGTTTCAAATTATCTACATTCACAATTGAGTAAATGCACATATATGGTGGTAAAATAAGTTGATAGCAATTATCACCCACCTCTTCCAGTATCTCAAAGGGACCATACCTCATAGACTTGATTTTCTTATCAGGCCCCTACAACCTCTCATTTTTCAATTGTAACCATACTGTGTCTGCCATCTTGAATGACTTCTTTGTTCTGTGTTGATCAGCTTGGTCTTATGCTTCTCTTGTGACATCTGCAATGTTTCGGGTACCTATAAATGGATCTTCTTGATCTTCTCTATTAATTTTTTCATCCCTCAAAGCATCTCCAATAAGATATTCCCTCACTCCTCCTTCTTTCCCATAAGAAATATCCAAAGGTGAAGGTGGAAAATATCCAAAACAAGCCTCAAATGGGGACTTTCCTGTAGGAGTGTGGACTTCTCTATTGTAAGAATGTCGTATATATACCAGATTTTCATCCCAGTTCTTCATATGTTTCTGTTTATATCCCCTCAAATTTGTACCAATGTCTTTTTTACTACTTTTGTCTGCCCATCTGTCTGTGGATGTAATGTTGTAGATCTCCTCAACTTCGTGTTCATATTCTCCCACAATGTAGTCCAGAATGCACTGAGAAATCTTGTATCCATGTCTGAAATGATGCTCCTTGGTATCCCAAAATGCACCCAAACTTGTCCAAAGAACAAGTTTGTTTCTTCTTCCCCAATGATGATCTTTTTGTCGGGCATCCGAACACATATCTTACTGAACTTGTCAACTACCACAAATAGGTAGTCATGTCCCTTCCTGGTTGTCGGTAAACCTCCCACAAATTCCATGGAAATGTAAGGGATGATATAGACCTTGTTTCTTGTTGCTAGGCTTTCTGGTACAACAAAACATGCATCCTCTTATGAACCTGGCTACCAGCATTTGCATCTTGGGCCAATACACATACCTCTGCAAGTTAAACATAGTCATCCCTACACCAAAGTGCCATGTAACCTTGGAGGTGTGAGCCTCTATCATCAACTCCAATCTCTCATCTTTATGAACACATAGTTTATCTAGCCTATAGAGTAACCCATCTTGGAGTTGGTAGTAAACCATATTATCACCATTGTGCACATGATTCTGACACTGAAACTGTTGATACACCTCCTTGAATTCCTCATCTTATGAATATGCCTCTTTGTATGCATCATGGATGAATGGCTCCATGTGCATAAGAGTCCCCAAAGTTGTGATATTTTATGTGGGTGGCCTTGAAAGCATGTTGTAAAAACCCTATCCACTTGTGATGTATGGTTTTTTTTTTCTTACTCTGGGCCTGCAAGTACTATAATAGCTAGTGATATGTGTGGATTATTGTCTCCTTTCCCATCAGATAGTGTTTCCACTTCTTCATAGCTTTCACCATGGCATAGATATCCTTGTCATATGTAGGGTAGTTAAGGATTTCCCCATGAAATACATATGAACGGTAGCATATAGGCCTTCCTCCCTGCATCAAGATAGCTCCCATAACATACCCACTCACATTTGTCTCCACTTCAATGGGTCACTGCAAGTATGGTAATGTTAGAACTACTGCTTGGCTAATCTTCCTCTTTATCTCTTCAAAAGCCCTTTGCTGACCTTTTCCCCACTGGAAACTCTTACCACTTGTTGTTATAGTGTGGATCGGTGCTACTACTATTGAAAATGAGGCTATGAACTTCCTTAGGCACTATGTTGTCCCAATGAAACTCCTGACCTCATAAACATTAACAAGAACCAGCCATTTCATGATGGCCTCAATCTTGAAAAGATATATCTTCAATTCTCCTCCACCAATCACATACCCCAGATACACCAAACACCACTACGCAAACTCACACTTCTTGAGATTTGCTAGCAGATGGTGCTTCTACAATGTTTCAATCACCTACGTCAAATGTGACATATGCCCCTCCCAGGTAGCACTATACACCAGTATATCATCTAAATAGACAAAAACAAATGAATCTATAAAAGGGTGTAGTACATCATTCATTAATCTCATAAATGTAGCTAGTGCATTACATAGGCCAAATGACATGACTAACCACTCATATAAAACTTACCTAGTTTTGAAGGTGGTCTTCCATATATCTTCTTCTTTGAAACGAACTTGGTGATATCCAAACTCCAAGTCCAACTTGGTGAATTACTTTTCTTGTTGTAACTGATCTAGCATATCATCTATCTTGGGCAGGGGGTATTTGTTCTTGAGAGTGATTTTGTTCAATGCGTTGTAATCTATACACATCCACCAAGTCCCATCCTTATTCAACACAATAATGAAGGATGACCTACATTGTGATGTACTCGGTTGAATGACGCCCTATTCCAGCATTTGTTGCGACTATTTCTTCACCGCACTTGCTTCTATAATAGACTGCCTGTACAACCCAATATTTGGCAATGGGGAGTCTAGCAATAACTGGATCTCATGCTCCACCTCCCTCTTAGGTGATAACCCTTTAGGCTCTCGAAACACATCCTTGTATGCATGTAACAACTCCTCCAACTGTTGTTTTTGTTTCTTAGTACACCCCTCCTAGGATTCCTTACCTCTTATTAACTCCTATTCATACCAACTTTCTCTTAAAAACAATAAAACATACTTTTTGCTAGAATTGATCAATTTATTGGCTTGGTTGGCACTTACCAATGAGATTTTTGACTTGCCTTTGTGCACATTGATGATGAATGATTTTTCATCCTTGACGAGTCGATACTAGTTGGATCTCCTCATTAATATTGCATCATGCATAAACATGTATGGACTCCCAAACACGACTCCACATACATCAAGGCGGGGCCACATCTAGGTCTACTTCATCAATAAAATAAACACTGATAGCAAATCTAATTTTACACTATTTTTTTACCTTCAATTTTGCATCCTTATTTACCCATCCCAATGGATATCATTTTGAATGATCACAAAATTCTGGCCCCAACTTCTTGACCATCTTTACTGCAATGGGATTCGCTTACGATCCTAATTCAAATAGAGCATCAATCTTTGACTTCTTGACTTGTATCTTTAAATGGAAGAGTTTGGTCTTTCTTTCTCTTCCTGTTGTTGAAGTCTACTCAGATTCACCTTCTTTACTAATGTACAAATGATTTTCTCATCCACATCTGGGTTGCTTTCAACTTGGTTTCTTGATTCAGTGGCTATGAGATTATTCTTCTTGTTATCTTTCTTCTTATTCTTTGGGTTTGGATCTAGATGAAACTTCCAACATTTTTCATCTATATGGCCATGTTGTTGTAGTGGTTGCTAAGATGTTTGCATTGATGTGTTGTGGTTGTCATCTTCTTATCTTTTCCCCCTTTTTGCTTCTCCTCCCCCTCCTTAGAAGCTTCTTGTTTCTCCTTCTACTTCAATCCACTTGCTTGCACTCTCTTCAGGCCTATGTTGTCGAATTGTTATTCTTGTACATAGGCCTCATCCACCAATTTGGGCTTCAACAACATCACTTTCTCACACAGATGGTGATGTAAACCCCCCAAATACTTGAGCAGTACATCTGGGTTCTTTGGAGAGATAACCAACATTATAGCCATCTTCCTTAATTTCGTG
Source organism: Pinus taeda (assembly GCA_000404065.3). NCBI lineage: Eukaryota > Viridiplantae > Streptophyta > Pinopsida > Pinales > Pinaceae > Pinus > Pinus taeda. The sequence continues at coordinate 218,329 of APFE031138617.1, read as the reverse complement.
GTGTATTCCTGCACGATTTGGCCTTGCTTTTGCCTGAAGTAATGCCACCGGATCCCCTAGTCCTCCACGTACCCAATGGGATAAAAGTATGACTTATTGAGGGTTTTGAAAATCCTCCCACTTAGTCACTAGAGGTTCTCACTCCAACCTCAGGGTTTCTATGTGGCTCTCTCACCAAATCAGTACATGGCCCTTTAATTTCAACTGCACGAATGAGATCTTTTTCCCTTCCTCAATCTGATGGACACTGAAATAAACTTCCAGTTGTTGAAACCAGTGGTTCAACTTCAAAGCGTCAATCTTGCCATGGAGTGGCTTGATGTCAACTTTTGTTTCCATTTTAAATAGGGACTGTGATTAATTCACAACATTCAAACTGGGTTGATCTTTTTCAGGTCCTTTCTTTTACTAGTTCTTTGTTTCTCCCCGGTTTTCTGATCTTCATTCTGATTTGTCCTTTGCATTTGAACCCCCTTCTTCTCCAAATACCTACAACTTGATATTCAAGGCATCCATGAGGAGGCTTACATTTCGGTTGATATCTGTGACTTGTTTTTCCAACCACGTAAACCTCACATGTGCAGGATCATGAGGTTCGTTTACAGATTCGTTGTCCATTATTAGGGCTATATGATTTTCGTCCATGTTGATCTAGATCATTGGAAGCTCCACAAACTACCCGAAGAAACCTGCTTTTCTACCAAATGATCCATAAACTATCGTGGATATTCCACTGGACAATTCTTCACAGTAGATCTAATAATATTATATTAAAAATATGATATTCTACATTATTACAGCGTTATTAAACTTTAAGATATATATATTTAACTGTAATTAGTGCATGCATGCGAATGGAAATTATGCAGAAAAATAGAGAACAAAAAATAAGCTCAAATACACACATAAGACACAAGATTTTCTCTCTGGGAAACCCTTTCGGGAGAAAACCCAGTTGGAAGGTGAGGTCACTTCGCTCTCTTTCTCTATCTAGAAATATGGTTGCGGGTACAAAGAAGTAATGTATGTGGCTCGTGCGCTGCTACAGTGTACAGATCCTCTCTGTGTGCTCTACCTCCTATCTCTCCTAGCTATCTTTTCTAATCTATGGAACAAAATGCTCTTGAAAGAATGGAATGCCTCTTCCTCCTAGTGGCCTAGTTACTAGAGTATTTTACATCATAATCACATGGCTAGCCCATTTTCCATGAATAATGGGGGCTGACACGACATCCTCTCAAACTATGGGTGTGAAAACAAGAAGGTCAACTTCTAAGTGGCATAAATTTTGCATAGAGACTCTGATTGACGTGCTTCTTGCACCGTTGGAAAGATATTTGTGTGTAAAATAGAAAAAGTTGGTACGGTGCTAAAGCAGCAAAGTTTTACCCCCAAAAAATGTCATTTGATGCCTCAAAACTCTCCTAAAATGTTTCAGACCTTGATTTGCCAAAATAGGTCCCGCCAGTAAAAACGGTCACGAGAGTTGATTCCTCCACTTTTTCCACTCCAAATGCATCGATATGGATGATAAAAAAATATAATCATCCAATCTGGATCAATAAGAGTTATCATTTTGGAATATTCTTGGTAGTCGCGATTAGTGTCAGTGTCTTCACACTAACATCAGTGATCAAAATTACTCGTTTGCATTTCATACTAGGCGTCCCATTCTGATGAGTTGCATTCCATTAGGTCATGGATCAACTGATGGTAGGGTTCAATTCAGTTTTTTCCCTCATGACATATATCTGCTGACCTTTGTTCATACTTTTTAGGTTAATGGTTCATGTTTAAATAGGTCTTAGGTTTTAGGGTTTTAGTCTCATTAGGTCTAGGGTTTCCTCCATGGTCAATTTTCAGTGATTATTGCTAATAATGGTTAGCAAAGACATGAGGAGGTTAATAACGATCAGAAAAGTCAAATGGGTTAATTTGTAAGCTTAATGAAGTGCTCACCTCAAAAAACAGAGCATTTGGATTTCATAGTTAAATTTAATGTAATTTTCTCATTCTCATATGTAATAAATTGTTCCATGCTGCTCCTGGTCACCTTATGATATTGCCAAGCACCTGCCACTGCAAAATCAAGTCATCTTGAGCACCAATCTGCCTGTAAAAGCAAAAGAGAAAAAACCCTAATTTCCTCTCCCGCTGAGCTAGGGTTGGCTATGGGATAAGAAATATCTGATCATAGGAGACATGAGAGATATAAGAAGGAATGAGGCCATCTCATATCATCAAACATCAGGTCTCCACCATTAGTCGGGAAGACATTCCAAGGAACAAGCCATCATCACACATAAGGGATGACTTATCTTGAAACTGTGTTTTTGAGCAAGAAAAGATGAATTTGGAAAAAGTGTGAGAGGTTTTTGTCCACAATAGGCCAAGGAAGAAAAATGTTCTTCACTTTTTACACAGGTGTTATGGTTTCAGAGAAATGTCAAAAATACAGTTGCCTCAAGAGAGTTAATGCACCTCTGGAGTGACCTTGGGAAAACCAAGATTTCTCCTAGCCTAGTTGGCCAAATGACTTTCTTGATGAGTCAAATGATAACTGGACAAAGAGATATTTCCAAAGAGTTACCATGAGATCAATTTGGAGTTGATGAAGACCTTCAAAAGTTAACTGCAACAGCACTCTTCATTTAGGCAGCCTCATTCTGCACATTTTGACCATTCTTGGGAGATTAGACTTTTGACAGGGAAAATGAACTCCAAATTATAAAATTCAAGATGTTTTGGAAAGTAGACTCAATAAGCCTTCCAATGAGTTATCACATGTCTAATTTGGACACCTGGAAGGCCTCCAAAAGTGGTCTGCAATAGGCGTTGCGCATCAGGCAGTTGGCATTGCGCATTGGGCAGGCGCTGCATCAAATGACTTTTGCCAGTGTAATTTTACACTGGCGCTGCGCATATAATTGGAGCTACGCACTTGTCTACAAAGATTCAAAATGATTCAAATCAACCTAATTCACTTCAAATCTCTCAATGACCCTCTAATCAAGTAAGTTAAGCTCCCTTCCTAGCTAAACAAGGGTTTCTCATTAATTATGGCGATTGTTATCTCTCAAGAAGCTAAACCCTAGCTATCCTCTACACTCTCTCATACATTTGCAAAGGGTATTTGTTTTCCATTGTGATTTGCAAAAGGTTTTTGTTTTCTGTTGTTTTGATTCCCTAATCCATTTTCTCTAAACCTAATCCTCCATATATGAACTCCTCTACACACTATTTTCAAAAACCCTAGACCCTACATACAAAACGCTTTACATATCAAACCCTATACTCATATACCCCAAACCCTACCACACTCCCAAACTCTATCATTATTCCCAAACCAGCCATACTCCCAAACTCTATCATTATTCCCAAACCATACCATACTCCCAAACTCTATCATTATTCCCAAACCCTATAATTACTCCCAAACCCTACACCATTCATTAACCTTACTTATTCCCCACATCCATTTCCCATTCTTGTTCACCCTCACCTGCTTTCCTTTTTAAATCTCTTCATACTCCTCTCATTCATCACAAGGGAAACAACTATAACGTATGGAGAGGGACAGTGGGTATGACTATGAGAGAGAAACCCTTAGTGACAGTTCCATGGAGAGACTTAAGAAGAAAAAAGGAGCATGAAAAGCTAAATATATTGGCTGAGGCTTCACTATTCCAACAAAGCAACCAATGAGGGACCGTTGTGCCAAATCTGGGCAAGTTTTGAGAAATTTTTGTCATTTTCAATTTTTGAAATTTTACAACACAGGAAATTGCATTATATGTGCAACACCACAGGCGTTGCGCATTTTATTGGTGCATCCTTAGGCGAAATGGCTTATAGATCTAGATTTGGCATCAAGAGGACATTAATCCCTAAAAGTTTCATCTCATTTGGAGCAAAACTAGGTGACCTAAAGGGAAAAAAACACTCAACAAATGCCCTCTCTGCCACTTTTTGGACACACAGGAAGAAGTCTTGGGAGAATTCACTTTTTAGGGGGCAAATCACCTCCAAATCAGAAAATTAAAGATGTTCCAGAAACTAGACAGGCATACTTATCCAAGAAGCTATCTCGGGCCTGATTTGGTGGAGTGGAAGGCCTACAAAAGTGGACTAGAAGCGGCACTACGCATATAGGAGATGGCACTGTGCATATAGCTGATTTTGCCAATTTTGCCCAAAACTCTGAAATTTTTCCTAGTTTGACTGCCAGTTAACTTTTTCTCTCATCCTTGGTAAATTTATGATTGTAAATGATGTAATGCAATGTAAATGTAATTTAAAAATGACTCTTGGGGGTAGATTCATCATTTTGAGGTGGTTTGAGGTTGAATGAATCAGTTTCCATGGTTTTAGGGGTAAGTTGTTCCACTTCCTATATTCTTGTTCTTAGTTCAGATATGGTTGAAACCACCCCTCTTCTCATGGATTCGATCGTTGATGGCTAGCATAGGTGGTTTGATGCCTATATTATGTACTTTCTTATTCATTTGTAAAGGTTGGACTCTTTTGGAAGTGGTGCACACATTCTATACTTATATCAGTAGATTGGCAAGGAATAAAACCAGGTTTTGCAGCTATTTTTGTGGGATTCTTGTGATATTGTGTTTTTGTATTGTTTTTTCTTTTGTAATGAGTTATTCTTATGTGTTATATGTTTCAAAACCTTTTCCATTCTTCTAAACTAAATGAATCAAGAGAAATAGGCTAAATACATTGATAACAATGCTTTGCCTTGGGAATGCATTTAGTTCTTAATGTTTTCAGTGGTTTGAAGAGGATTCGTGGTCTCCACATGCCCTCCTCAGCCCCTTAGCAGTCTTAAACCAACCATCTCACTTGATTACTAGTGCATAAACACTTATCTATCTCGCCCCACAAAACATGTCTGCATCCCTGATTTGAATTCCCGAACCTAAGCTATCGGGTCCATTTGATCCAGCGAACAAACCTTCAAAATCGAACAAAAACTCCTAGAGCTACTGTACCTAGCCTAAAATATATTCTTATTTCAGTCATCTCCACTGAGATTGACAAGGAGAGAGCCCTCTCCCGACCTAGTAGGGCTAGCTACCAGGTTAAGCATGGTTTGTGGTTATCCTAAGATTGCCTCCTTTCAGCTTGAGGTCGATCTAGGCTCTAACATAGTGGCGACTCCACTAGGGAACGTAGTGTTATGTTTCTTCAGTAAAATATATCAAGTTTATATCTGATTGTTGACGGTGGATAACGATCAGACACCGGAAAGCTGAAATCATTCACTTGGCCACTCTAAATCAGTTTCGAGATCAGATACAAGGACTCCACTGGAGGATGAACTTGACCAGTAGAAACATGAAAGGAAAATATGGAAAGATCATGTATTCAAGTTGGAATTTCATCCAAGATATTATGTTCCTTGTTATAAATTATTTCTTCTCGTTTCCTGAGAATTTCAAGAAGGCTTTACGAAGCATACTATGTTTGAGAAAAGATCCCACACCTGCATTTGATTCTTTCCCTTTGAAGATTGTGAATACAAAACATTTGCATGCCTTTGATCCTGATCAAGACCTTTCTTCTGAATTTTATGATGATCGTCTTCAAACTGATGAGCCTCAAGAGACAAATACTGGTTCTACACTTTCTCTACATATTCCTATACCTTGTAAAATTCCAGATAGATACAAGCCTCTGATTTTACCTCCTATATCCCATGCTTTCCTAAAAATCATTACCTATACCTACCAAGTTTTGATGGTGAATGTGACAACATCACTGCTAAGAGACATGTACTGAATTTTGAGTCTTTTCTTGACCTTTTTGAAGTTGATGAAGAGGATGTCAGTATTAGGCTTTTTTCTCTTTCTTTGCAAGGCAAAGTCAAGACTTGGCTCAAAACCCTGCCTGATGCGAGCATCTGAGATTTCCAGCAGTTTGTTAAAGTTTTCCTCGACAAGTGGGTGGTCAGACAAAACCCTTTCTTGATTATAGCAGACTATAACCAGCTAAAAAGATTGCCAGGGGAGACAATACAATAGTTTTCTGCCAGGGGAGACAATACAATAGTTTTCTGCCAGGTTTAACCAAGTCTATTTTTCAATGTTGTTTAATATAAGACCTCCTCCTGGATCCGCTCTCTTGCACTACTCGGATGCCTTTGATCTGGAAATGGAGTTTCAGTTGAGAGAAAGGAACCTTGAAACACTTGAAGAGATGCAAAATAGTGCAGTAGATGTAGACGTTAATTTGTTGATCAGAAGGGCAAAGTTGAAGGAAGAAAAGATGAAAAACATAGATCCAGAGGAATCGACATCTTTAGAGGTAAAGCTTGACATTTTGGTAAGTGCAGTGGAAGAGATGATGCAAAAGATCACCACAAGGAATGAATATAATGTTCAAGACCATGGCTCGCTGATTGAAGAGGAACAAGTTGCTGATCCAAAACATTTTCTTTATTATCCCAGTTGTCATACACTTGATAATGATTGTTTTATAGATCATCTTGGAGAAGAGAGATCTGTTGATATGACATGTATGCTTGATGTTGTGTCTTTTACTGATGATTTGCCTCAGTTTGATTAGTATGATGATGATTATGTCCTCCAAACAGAAGCTAGTTTTGCAGATAAATCAGCAGCTGGTTTGTAGAAGGAGGAAGTTCACTTTCAGCAGCTTGAATACAATGATCAGCTGATGCATATCAGTTATGGAAGTGAGGAGGAAAGTGCAACAAATTTTGAATTAAGTGAAGGATCTTTGCCTTTTTTTTTACTTCGTTTCAGTTCATCGGAGACAACTTTCATGCAATCATAAATCAACTGTCGACAAGTTTTGATCTGGACCATCTAGAGGGCAATGAAATCCTTGTTCAAGAATTTTCATATCCTGATTTGCAACCCCCGAATGCCATTGAATGTCAGGTTGCAGATGAAGACTTGGAAGTGGAACATATGATAAAATGATGCAAGATGATTCCGTACCATTTTGTTTTGAATCATTTCAGTTTTTGAAGGGTCATTCGGATAGTATATCTTCAAATGAGCAGCTTGTCAAAAATCATGCAATCTCATTGGAATCAATAGAAAATTGGTTACAGCAGTCTTTTCAAGTTTTTCACAATCCAATAGCTGATGTGTTGGATGATGTCTGCAGCCAAAGTCCTTCTCCATTAGCTACCCATGAGCTTGAAAAAAGTATTGGTACAAACATGATCTGGCAGTCGGTTTCTTTGTCATTTTCAGGAAGAGTCCCATCACAAAACTCAGATGAAATTTTGCATTCATGGTATGAGGAGAAGAGAAGTAATCCATCAGATGAGCTAAGTATCAGTGCACATGAATTTCAAGATCCTTATGCAGTACTTTTGGAGTCGGATAGAGCATCCATATTATTCAATTTGGGAAAATTTGGATTTGTTTACAAGTTTTCATGGGAGTTTCCTTTCAGTATTTTTCTCTTATTATTCATAGGAAAGCACTTGTGGAGAATGCAAACAGTAGCCAGAATGCTTACTTGGTTCCATTGGTTGTTTCAGTTCACTTGATCAAGTGAGGAATGGAAAAGTCAGAATAGGTTTTATTGAATAAGCTCTATTTTGAGCATATTTTCCAAATTTGTTAGTTGTGTTTTAGCATTGAGTCAGTTTCAAGTCAGTTTGTGTCTTTGAGTCATCAGTATTTAGTTATGTAGTTTCAGCTTGATTTTTTGACTCCATACCCAATGGATAAGGCTACTTGGTCTACGGTGTTATTGGCACCTCCAAGGAGCTATCATCCCCATTGGAGCCAATGTTAGTGTCTTCACACTGCCATCAATGATCAAAATTACTCTTTTGCATTTCATACTAGGTGTCCCATTCTGATGAATTGCATTCCATTAGGTCATGGATCAACTGATGGTAAGGTTCAATTTAGTTTTTTTCCCTCATGACATATATCTGCTAACCTTTGTTCATACTTTTCAGGTTAATGGTTCATGTTTAAATAGGTTTTAGGTTTTAGGGTTTTAGTCTAATTAGGTCTAAGGTTTCGTCCATGGTCAAATTTCAGTGATTATTGCTAATAATGGTCAGCAAAGACGTGAGGAGGTTAATAACGATCAGAAAAGTCAAATGTGTTAATTTGTAAGCTTAATGAAGGGCTCACCTCAAAAAACATAGCACTTGGATTTCATAGTTAAATTTAATGTAATTTTATCATTCTCATATGTAATAAATGGTTCCATGCTACTCTTGGTCACCCAGTGATATCGCCAAGCACCTGCCACTGCAAAAATCAAGTCATCTTGAGCACCAATCCGCCTGTAAAAGCAAAAGAGAACAAACCCTAATTTCCTCTCCCACTAAGCTAGGGTTGGCTATGGGATCAGAAACATATGAGTAGAGGATACATGAGAGATATCAAAAGGAATTAGGCCATCTCATATCATCAAACGTCAGGTCTCCACCATTAGTCGAGAAGTCATTCTAAGGAACAAGTCATCATCACACATAAGGGACGGTTTATCTTCAAACTATGTTTCTGAGAAAGAAAAGATGAATTTGGAGAATGTGAGAGAGGTTTTTGTCCACAATAGGCCAAGGAAGAAAAACCTTCTTCACTTTATACAAAGGTGTCATGGTTTTAGAGAAATGTCAAAAATACAGTTGCCTCAGGAGAGTTAATGCACCTCTGGAGTGACCTTGGGAAAATCAATATTTCTCCTAGCCTAGTTGGCCAAATGACTTTCTTGATGAGTCAACTGATAACTAGAAAAAGATATGTTTCCAAAGAATTATCATTAGATCAATTTGGAGTTGAGGAAGACCTTCAAAAGTTGGCTGCGACAGCACTTTGTATTTAGGCAGCCTCATTCTCCACATTTTGACCAGTCTTGGGAGATTGGACTTTTGATAGGGAAAATGAACTCCAAATTAGCAAATTCAAGATGTTTTGGAAATTAGACTCAATTATCTTTCCAACAAGCTATCACACGCCTAATTTTGACATCGGGAAGGCCTCCAAAAGTGTTATGAAATGGAAATTTCACATCAGGCAGTTAGCGCTGCTTATCAGACGAGTTTTGCCAATGTAATTTTACACTGGTGTTGCGCATATAATTGGCATTGTGCACTTGTCTATAAAGCTTAAAAATGATTCAAATCAACCTAATTCATTTCAAATCTCTCAATGGCCCTCTAATCAAGTAAGTTAACCTCCCTTCCTAGCTAAACAAGGGTTTCTCCTTAATTATGGTGATTGTTATCTCTCAAGAAGCTAAACCCTAGCTATCCTCTACACTCTCTCATACATTTGCAAAGGGTATTTGTTTTCCATTGTGATTTGTAAAAGTTTTTTGTTTCTATTCTTTTGATTCCCTAATCCATTTTCTCTAAACCCTAATCCTCCATATATGAACTCCTCTACACACTATTTTCACAAACCCTAGACCCTACATACAAAACCTTTTACATATAAAACCCTATACTCATATACCCCAAACCCTACCATAGTCCAAAACTCTATCATTATTCCCAAACCATACCATACTCCCAAACTCTATCATTATTCGCAAACCATACCATACTCCCAAACTCTATCATTATTCCCAAACCCTATAATTACTCCCAAACCCTACACCATTCATTAACCTTACTTATTCCCCACATCCCTTTCCCATTCTTGTTCACCCTCACCTGCTTTCCTTTTTAAATCTATTCATACTCCTCTCAGTCATCACAAGGGAAACAACGATAAAGTATGGAGAGGGACAATGGGTATGACTATGAGAGAGAAACCCTTAGTGACAGTTCCATGGAGAGACTTAAGGAGCAAAAAGGAGCATGACAAGCTAAAGATCTTGGCTAAGGCTTCACTTGTCCAAAAAAGCAACCAATGAGGGACCGTTGTGCCAAATCTGGGCAAGTTTTGAGAAAAATTTTTCATTTTCAATTTTTGAAATTTTACAATACAGGAAATTACATTATATGTGGTGTTGCGCATTTGATTGGTGCATCCTTAGGAGAAATGGCTTATATATCTGGATTCAACATCAAGAGGACATTAATCCCTAAAATTTTCATCTCATTTGGAGCAAAACTAGGTGACCTAAAGGACAAAAAACACTTAAAAAATGCCCTCTCTGCCACTTTTTGGACACACAAGAAGCAGTCTTGGGAGAATCCAATTTTGAGGGGGGAAAACACCTCCAAATCAGAAAATTAAAGACGTTCCAGAAACTAGACAGGAAAACCTATCCAGCAAGCTATCTTGGGCCTGATTTGGTGGAGTGGAAGGCCTACAAAGTGGACTAGAAGCGGCGCTACGCATATAGGAGATGGCGCTGCGCATACAACTAATTTTGCCAATTTTTCCCAGAACTCTGAAATTTTTACTAGTTTGACTGCCAGTTGACTTTTTCTCTCGTCCTTGGTAAATTTATGATTGTAAATGATGTAATTCAATGTAAATGTAATTGAAAAATGACTCTTGGGGGTAGATTCATCATTTTGAGGTGGTTTGCGGTTGAACGAATCAGTTTCCATAGTTTTAGGGGCAAGTTGTTCCACTGCCTATATTCTTGTTCTTAGTTTATATATGGTTGAAACCACCCCTCTTATCATGGATTCGACCCCTGATGGCTAGCATAGGTGGTTTGATGCCTATATTATGTACTTTCTTAGTCATTTGTAAATCTTAGACTCTTTTGGAAGTGGTGCACACATTCTATACTTGTATCAGCATATTGGCAAGGAATAAAACCAGGTTTTGTAGGTACTTTTGTGGGATTCTTGTGATACTATATTTTTATATTGTTTCTTCTTTTGTAATGATTTATTCTTATGTGTTATATGTTTCAAAACCTTTTTCATTCTTCTAAACTAAATGAATCAAGAGAAATAGGCAAAATACATTGATAACAGTGCTTTGCCTTGGGAATGCATTTAGTTCTTAATGTTTTCAGTAGTTTGAAGAGGATTCATGGTCTCCACATGCCCTCCTCAGCCCCTCAACAGTCTTAAACCAACCATCTCACTCAATTACTAGTGCATAAACACTTATCTATCTCGCCCCACAGAACATGTATGCATCCCTAATTTGATTTCCCAAACCTAAGTTGTCGGGCCCATTTGATCCAGCAACCAAACCTTCAAAATCAAACAAAAAATCCTAGAGCTACTATACCTAGCATAAAATCTATTCTTATTTTAGTCATCTCCACTAAGATTGACAAGGAGAGAGCCCTCTCTCGACCTGGTAGGGCTAGCTACCATGTTAAGCGTGGTTTGTGGTTATCCTAAGATTGCCTCATTTTAGCCTGAGGTCGATCTAGGCTCTCACAGTAGCATTATGACTAGTGTATATTCCATATGGAAATACTCTTGAAGGATGAAGGAATGTAGACGGTCAAAGTTCCAGGTACAAGAAGCAAGCTCATTTAGAAAGGATGGCTAGATGGTTGTATGAAAAGAAAAGGTATGCATATTGCAAGTAACTCTTCAGGAAAAATGTTCATATCTATAAGAATCTTGCAAAAAGAGTTAAGTATAAAATGTGCTCGATATTATTTCCCTATTGATGCATGATGTCCAAAGGAAAAAATGTGACATGCTTTCGTATAGAAAGATATCAAGACTCTCTCACAAGATTGCATGGAATAAATATAACAATCTTGATCAACATCAAGTATAATCTCTGAAAGAAAGAAAGGGAGTTAAAATAACAACTCCAAGGAATATATTACAGCTTGGTAATCAAGCTCAATTCATGGGTACTTTGATTAAAATGTATTCATGGATAAAAATGCATGTGAATATGGATCATGAAAAAGGATGTTGATCTCGAATAACTCAAGTAAACTAATTATTTGATAAGAAAACCATCCTGATAAGGTAATTCTGACGTGAATATTTTTTATTAGTTATATAGTTAACATATTATTTTGCTACCTGGAAAGATATTACAGGAATACATGATGAAGGTTGAGGCAAGTTCAACTATATGGTTTTGGAAATCATGTAGTAAATATTTTTGCATCATCATCTTGGGATTAAAAGGTAGCAGTGTGAAGAGATAACTTGAAGTTCAAGTTCGTACAATGAAAATCACTTTCAGAGGGAACTATGATTGGCTTGAAGTTTTATAAAACTCAATATAATGCCTTCGTTGATGATAAAGAAAGGAAAGTGACATGCAAGGTCGGTGGAACGAACCCTGTCACTAGATTGAATGAATAGATACCAAGAAAAGAAGGAACCATACAACTATCTCCAGAAATAACTTGCAGTTGATACTCTTACATGAACAAACTAGAGAGCTTGTGGTTATGACTTCCCAATTGAAATGAAGAAAGGATTTCCTCTCTGGTTGAGATGGAGTGATGGTAAACATCACATGTGCATTCTCTTCTTTATGTATGATTCACATGGCTAGAACTAACAGCCACAATTCTAAGTGAAGTACATGGAGGGAGAATGGTGGAGGATTGGATAAAACATATATGGTTTCCTTGAGGATAAACAATCCAAAAAAAAATGTATTGGCACTCTTTGAGGATAGGACAAGTATTCAAGATAAGAGTGGTAAAAAAGGACCGATATTCTTCGAGGATTGAGAAATAAAATCCTAATAAGAATATTCCTAAAAGGACATGCCCGATGAACATTCAGATGGGGTATGTGCCTTATAGGTAGTGTGGTATCTCACATAAAGCCTCCCAGCGTAATGCTCTCAAATGAAGTTGAGCTTGTCAAGTTAGGCCTCAATGACAGTGTTGGTTATAATGTTGATGCTTACAGATGGTTTATCAATCTGACTCTTCTTATGAGGATATTTCAGTTTGAAAATATTTTGTACAAGGTGTACAATTATGAATACCTCCCTAGTTAAGAGGGAGTTTTGGAGAATGTAACTAGTTCGGTCTTCATAATTTGCACCATTATGTATTTTATGTAAAAATCGAAAGAAAAGAAAAAAAAATTATTATTATTTCTTTCTAGATAAGCATGTTCTTCGTGCTTCTATGTTTTTGAGTTATAGAGTCAAAGTCCTATTTTGGAAATATTGTAAAGGAAAATGGAAAATAATTTTAAATGTAAATTTTGGGAGAGAAACCCCTCTAGATGCCAAGTCAGCCTACATGTCAGGTCAGCCTTGCCCCAATGGACATGTCTATTCACACCCCTATGAATTGATAAATAAAGGATAGATGGAGCTCATTTGGACACACACTTGGATGGTTTTTAGTCCAAAATACCGCAGAAAAGATGGAGAATATGAGGAAGGCTGAAGTATGGAAGAAGATCTGCCTTGGTACATCTCTTATTGCTTGTTTCTTGATGGTGAATTTGTTGGAAGGAAGAATGATTTGACTTGACATCTAGAGGTGGGAGTTTTTGTGGTCATGGATCTTAGATATCTCATTTGATATAAATCTATAAGAAGAGGAATTTTTGGGTTTTCCCCTTGGAGGGGTTTTTGCCTGGCTTGGAGCATATATCTAGTGTTCTATTGTCTTTTGATATCTTCATGCTTTAGGATAATTATTGGATTAAGAATGAAAACATAATAACAAAATGATAACAATTTCACTAGTAATTAATCATGTAAATGGAAATCTAATGATAAGATTGTAAACCTCTCGATTTCCAACAATATCTTCCAATAGTAAGCAATGTACCAAAGAGACAATGTAAGAATACTAATCGCAATAGCAACAATCATAGTTCATATCAGATATGTAGTGTCCATGTTAATAATATAATGCTAATAATGAACCAATTAAAGCATAGGATATTCTCCCCCTAAACTTGTGCCAATCCTTCATCACTGATCCTTATCACAATAGATGCATAACACATCACACCCAAACATCATATCAATAGTGTAAAATAAACCAATGTCAAAACCATAATGCTAATAATGAGTTGTTGGAAACATAAGAGCATCTCTCCCTCAAATCGCGTATTATTGATCTTGTGGACTTGATTGTCATTAAGCTATTATCTACTCCATATGAAATTATGCATTCCTTTCATAAATAAGCACAAGATATAATAGATTGTAGTGGGGACTATATTCCCCTACTCTGAATCTGAAGAGGAGGAACTTGATTCCTTATTTTTGCTTGGATTTTTCTTTAGAACATATAGTTTGTCTACATTTATGAATCATTTTATTATAACTTTTCCCGTGTCTTCTTCTATAATTTTGCGTCCAGTTGATGTAAATACAATTACATGCCCTTTATCACCTATTTTGCCTACACTTATAATGTTATGCTTTAGCCCTTTAACAAATAATACATTAGCTTCTTCTTTATTCATAACATCAAAATCAACGTTACCCTGTCCTAGCACCTTTCCAGGTGAACTATTTCCAAGAATAACCTTACTGCTCTTGTTTTTTAGAGAGATAAATTTTCTATTTTTCGAGACATGTGATGAGAGAAATCATTATCTATGTACCATTGATCTTCTTCCTCAAGTGCACATGGAGAAAGGCCACACCTTACTCATTCCTCTTCCTTCCACTTAATCTGAGGAGTGTTGGTGGATCCATCTTTTTCGGTTCGTTTGATAACAATATTCTTGTTTGGTTGCTTGCTTTGGAGGGAGTGAACTTGTTGTTTGTATGAATTCATGGTATTGTTCCTGCATTATTTTGCTACATGTCCAAAATTATTATAGGTATAACACCTTACATGACCAGAGAAGGGGGCAAGAGAATCACAATATTTCTGCTTCATATTTCTCTTATTGCAATCTATAGCTTTGCGACCAAATACAGTGCATGTAAAAAAATACCCCTTAAAGAAACCTTGGTACCTGGGAACCAATGATCTTCCTGTGGAGATATTTTTAGATTGAGATCTGAACAATTTTCTTTTGCAATTGGCTATAGTCTGTCGAAATTTATGATAGATAAAACATCCAATATCATTTACCAAAGGAGAGAATCTATTGGTCTTTCTATTATTGGGAGAAAATGACTACTTTTGAAATTTTTCTTTCCTTGGTTGCTAGCTTAGTTGACTTCTTAATTCCTTACCAATATTTTCATAGTTTTCTTTGTTATCCTCAAAATTGCTTGCATGAGCTTATGTGTTAAATTCTCCCTTAACAGTTTCATGAAATCCAATGCCTGATTTGATGGATGTTGATCTTTGAATATTAAAAACATTGTCCAATATCTTAGCACTATTGTGAAATTTCAAATGTTTATCCTTTTCTTCTAATTTTCCTTTTAGAATTCTTACCTCAGCCTCCAGTCTTTGACACTAATCTTCCTTTTCCATATATTGCTTCCTAATTCCCTCCTCAATCTTTCTTCCTTATTCCAGTTATGTTCTTAACTCGATAATCTCTTTTCTAATCCCATTCTCTTGTTATTCAAATACTTGAAGTAGCTCTTCATTTAGTTTGTTTGACTTTTCAATATATGATCTTAGAGAGGTGATCTCAACTTCAAGTCCTTCACAATATTGTTTCCTTTCTTTAAGTTGTTTTGTTAATGTTACATTATTCATTGATTCATCATGATACTTGTTTTTACATTCCTACAACTTATGCCCAAGATTGTTAATCTTCTTCAAAGCATAAACAAGTTTTCTTCTCAACTTAAATGCTTCCTCTAACATGTCTTCCTTCGAATCAATAACTCCATCTAATATAATAAAGGATTTTTAATGATCACTCTCAGTAAGTTTACCTGGTGGACAAACTTCCTTTGTTACTTGTTTTCCTTCTCCTTCATGGATGCCCTGCACATTATTCCATACCTCCTTTGTGGTTCCATAATGCATAAATTTTCTAATTCTGAATCAAATATGTTACAAAATATTTCATTTAATGTCTGACTATTCTTCTGAAAATCTTGTTCTAATGGTGGAGTTTTAGTATAACCATTATAGACTAAATTCCAAACATCAGATCTAAGGGCCATTATCCTAGACTTCATCTTTTCTTTCTAACCCTAATAATTAGCATCATTAAGTACTAGCATAACTTTATTATCCATACTTTCTCACTTGGCTTGTTCTACAACTGATTATCTTTAATATATTATTGCATGTATTGCAATGAAATTAGATGCATCATTTTCATTGCTTTCTCAACTTAATATTTTCCTTTGTGTTTCCTTCTTCTTGTGTTTCCTTTCCATTGTTCTTGATCTACTCTCAAGTGGTTAAACTTTACTAGAGAGACCTACTCGGATACCAATTGTTAGTAATACTAAGAGGGGCGGTGAATTAGTATTTAAATTCTAAAGTTTTCTTGATTAGTTATTTCATTAGAAGAACATTGTGTTATATATTATAGCTTATTCAGCAAACCATGAGCAACATTAAGTAAAAAAAAAAACATGTAAACCATAAGAATCCAAGACACATAAACACATATGGACACCATATTTTAGGTAGAAACCCAATGTGAGATAAAACCATCGCTATTGTCGTTATGTCTTCTCATTATTATTATAAAGAAGGTCTTGTTAAATTTTGTACTAGCGCAAACTCTTATCAGTACATAGGCTCCTACCTGCAAGAGGCTACAACTCCAAGAATTATCTAGGTCCTCCTAGAAGGGAGCTACTACTTCCTAATCAAATTTATCAACTCCTACCGGAAGGAAGCTCCTACTCCCTCACTGAAGGCTACAACCCTCAACACCTCTTTGGACCATTTTTCAACATTTTCATGTTGTATCCACTTGTCTCAATCAAACATCAAAACTTGTAAGCCACCTTTTATTAAATTTTCAAGTTGGACCCACACCCAACAATATGCTTACTCACCAAATACCAATAACCACTCTGAAACCAAACATTGAATAATGAATACCAATAACCCTTCTAAACCAAACATTGATCAAAGCTCATTAAATGCCAATAAACCAAAAACTTTTCTGAAATCAATCACTGATCAACCAATCCAAATATCAATATCATTGTCAAACCATAACACCATCAAATGATAAGACAAATCTTGTCAAGTACCAAGGCAAATCCTTCAAACATATCTCATGGTCATAAAACCCTAACTCACCAACATTATCAAATGCCAAGTCATATACTCAATTCAAAGACAAACTCCTCCATCGACATACTCAACAACACATCATCAAACATCCATCATATTCATTGTATCAAGGAAACCTATCATGACCATGTCAGACGTCAATCCAAGGCAATGCCCATGTTATGCTCTCTAAGTTATTCAATTCACATCTCAATATGTGGCATCATTATCAAACCTTTGCATAATACCAATAACAACAAGCTCACTATATCACAACGCCATCATGAAACATAAAGTCTCTAGCAATATGAGAAAAGAACAAACAACAACATATATCTCAAGTTCATAAACAATCTTTGTCCCAACAAGTTATAACTTTTTCCACTGTAGGAAAGAATTAAGCCCTCAATAAAATGAATCCTTCTCTTTACCAAATACAATATTTGAATCATTAACTCAGTGCAACCATGGATCAAACATGTGACAACCTAGCTAGATCAGATTTTCATGTTAATCCTCTTTCTCAATATAAGTTTTCTTATTAACATACCAACATTTAGATCTAACCATATCATTATCTGTTCATGCTTCAAATATCAAAACCAATAATCCAAGACTATCTCAAAAACTTTTTAGTGAGCCATAGAACAATATGTAATCTCTGCAAGTTAATAAAGAATCTCTATCACTAATCTAAGGTTAGAAACATGTGAAGATCATGATACTTTTGTCATTGTCATACATTGGTCTTTGAATATAAGAACTTCCAGCCTCTTTTCACTATGAGATCCAAGAAAATATATCCCTGAAAACATTATTGTTAACCTTCTACACTTTCTTTGTCTCTGCCATGTACACTATGCATTTAGAACAATTCCTTTGTAAACAAAATATTATGTTAGCTAGGAAAAGTTTCAAGGATAAGAGTCACCAATCCAACATACAAATCAAGAAAATGAGCCTTTATACAGATCTTCTCCCTCTAAAATCAACAACATAAAAATCTCTTGTCATCTTATGTCTCTGCCATACAATGATCCCTGCATTGATTCATCTCTGCATACATTTCGATATTCTCTGCAAGCAAGTCTATAATCCTATACTCACACTAGAATATTGAAATAAGTGAAATCAACACAAAATAAGAAACTAATTTCATCATTGATAAGGTAAACCTTGTATTCAATAATGGCAATCTCTTTGCAAGACAAAGAGTAACAACATCATGGTCATTTATAAACACAAGGAGTAAACAATGATATCTCTCAACCTCTGCAACAAGCCTCCATATGAAGAACATCAAAAGGTTCATCACCCCTACATACACATATGTCCTGCATATATACTTCTTTGCAATGAAGAATTATCAACCAAACACAATATATAACTTTGTGTGACATTTATGAGTGATCTTAGAAAGTAACCAAACATAAAAAAAATTGTCCCAAAGCAATGTAAACTACAACTTCTGCAATGAGTCAAGAACACATTGATATGTACAATATCCAATGTTAGAGCCTTTGCAAGCTCCTTTATGCAAAAACATTGAGAACATTTTTTACTAAACACTCAAATAAATGCACATATGGATCTCCTTGCAGTGAAACGAATTGATATTTACACATATTCCTCTAGTGATGAGAAACAAAACTTATTCTGACCATCTAGATCTCTCCCCTACATACTTAATGAAAGTATTCAGTCGCTATCAGCAAGCACTAATTATCTATTAGTAGATTCCTCTAATAAGAACCTCTGACTAATATTTTGCTTCAAAATCTTGGTGCATCCACTGAAAACATAAACCATTCATTTTAATTCACCAAGAATACATCATAATTAACAATGGACACATCATAACCAATGCACATATCAAACATTAATAGACAGATTCTATTGCTCCCCAATACACCTACAATAACAAATATATTCATTAATTCTTCAAACTATCTTTAACTCTCTCATATATGAGTCTCCTCGTCCCCTGGTGTATGCCATTTATCATCACAGAAAACTTCATGTAATGCATACTCGTTCCTTTAGCTCGTTTCTCCTTATATAGTCACTTGATCGCATCAATACCACATGCATAAAAAAAGTGTTTGTTGATAGTAATTTTCACCATATCAATCCATCCCCATGCACACAAATTCCATGGGAAAAACCTTGGTTTCGCTCATGGTTTTTATTTTGGTCACCTATAGGCACAGCTATAGGGATGAAAATATCTCCCAATGATTATAGTCACAATGTTAACATAGTCCATCCAAGTGGATGAAAGCCTACAGCCACATTGTTGATGACTAGATCCCAGTAGTTGTAGCTTAATTTAGGGAAACACAAGTCCTATCAATATAGAACTTGACCACACTTCTTCCTCCTATTTTTCAACACCTATACAACATATTGAAGCCATTGCAACACCTTGTAGACTTCATTTAAACCTCTAGCTCTACCTCTTCTTGCACTCTGGCATCTTCCTGCACTACAATTGTTGGGCACCCTGCACTCTTGCCTCGTCTTGCACTGTAACTATTGACCATCATACAATCAATTAGACTTATTGTGATGAGTGTATTTTGACATCAAGGACAACATATGAACCCTAATGCAAACACCATATCACGGGGCTTTTATTTTCTTACCAAGACCTTGTAGCCTCTCTTTTTTTAACTACAACGATTGTATGTCTCCCACTTTGAATGAGTTTTTTGTCATGTGTTGATCATGCCTAGCCTTATACCTTTCCACTAACTTCTTCGATGTCTCCTATACTTGCAAATGAATTTTTCTAATCTTATCAAAAAAATTCTCTGCTTTTAAAGCATCCCCTGTGAGATCATCCCTCACTCCTTGTTATCCATATGTAATACCCAAAGGTGAAGGTGGAAAATATCCAAAAAAAATTCAAATGGGTACTTACTAATAGAATTGTGGATTGATATTTTGTAAGAGTGTTGTATATATACCATATTTTCATCCCAAATTTTAGGATGCTTATGATTGGAACCCTTCAAAATTTGCACCAAAATCACGTTGACTACTTCTTTTTCCCATTTATTTGTGGTTGAAATTTTATAGACCCCTTTAACTCTGTATCCATATTATCCCATAATGTAATCCAAAATGCACCAAGAAATCTAGTTTCTATGTCTAAAATGATGCTCCATTGTATCCCAAAGTGCATTCAGACCTATCCAAAGAACAAGTGTGTTGCTTCTTTACTGTTAATAGTTATAATGCATGAGAACGCACATCTTGTTAAACATGCCACCTACCAGTACACACAGGTAAGCATGTCCCTTCCTAGTTGTAGGTAAACCTCCCACAAATTCCATCAAAATGATTTCCCAAGGTGGAGTGGATACTGGAAAGGGATGGTATAGATCATGTTTCTTGTTACTATGCTTGCTAGGATAGCAAAGCTTACATCCTCTTATGAAACTAGCTACATCTTATTACACTTTGGGCTAGTATGCATACCTTTGTAAGTTGGCCAATGTCTTCCCTAAATCAAAATTCACTGCAACCTTAGAGTTGTAAGCCTCTCTCATTAGCATCATCTGCTTGTCCTTAGGAACACATAATTTGTCCAACTTGTTGAATAACCCACTCTGGAAGTGATAACCAATATTGTTATCTCCGTTATCTTCATGACTCTAGCTGTACAACTACTAAAATGCCTCCTTGAAGTCAAAATCCTTTGTTTATGCTTTTTTGTATGCATCATGGGTGAAAGGCTCCATTTGCATCAAAATTACCAAAGTTATGATATTTGATGTGGGTGGGCTTGAAAGCATGTCAACCAACTTGTTTGTATTTCTCTTCTTATAATTGATCATTATATGAAACTATTGTAAAAACCCCATCCACTTATAATCCCTTGTATTTTGTAACTTATTATGGGCCTACAGTTACCAAGGGATAGACCTCATTATCGTAGTTAGGATCATTAATAACCTCCCCATGAAACACTTTATATTGGTAGCATATAAGCCTTCCTCCCTGCATCAATACTACTCCTATCATATACCCACTTGCATCTATCTCCACTTCAAAGAACTATATGCTACCAATATAAAGTGTTTAGTACTGCTACCAAGTTTAGTAGTGCAATAATTAATGCCCAACTAGTTTTCCTCTTTAACTCCTTAAAGGCCTTTTACTAAGAATTTTCTCACTGGAAACTCTTTCCACTCATTGTTATGGCATGGAGTGGTGCTAGTACAACTAAAAATGAAGCTATGAAATTCCTTAGGTATTGTGTTGTCCCAATGAAATTCCTAACCTAAAAAACACTAGTAACCACCATCAACTTCAAGATGGTCTCCATTTTGGGAGGATATATCTTCAATTTTAATACACCAATCACATATCCTAAATACACCAAATAATGCTAGGAAAACTCACATTTTTTATATTTTCTAGCAATTGGTGTTTCTTCAATGTATCTATCACCTCCATCAAATGTGAGATGTGCTCCTCCTAGGTAGCACTATAAACCAATATATCATCTAAATAAACATTAACAAATGAATTTATAAAAGGGCACAATATGTCATTCATTAACCCAATCAATATAGTAGTTGCATTACATAGACCAGATGGAATGACTGACCACTCATACAAACCTTTTCTGGTTTTGAAGGAGGGTTTCCAGGTACCTGCTTCTTTAGCTCGAACCTAGTGATACCCTGATTCCAGGTTGATGAAGTATTTAGATTACCATTAATAGTCAAATAGATCATCTATTTTGGGTAGGGGTACTTTTTCTTGAGCATAACTTTGTTTAATACCCTATAATCATTGCACATCCACCAAATCACATCCTTCTTGGGGGAAATTATGATGGCAAACCCACATGGTGAGGTACTTGGTTAAATAACATTGTGTTATAAGATTTGATGCAACTGCTCAAGATTCTAGAAAGAGTTGGATCTCTTGCTCCACTTCCATCTTGGGTGGTATCCCTTTAGGACCTTGGAACACTGCCCTATATGATTGTAAAAACTCTTGTATTTGTTATTTTTTCCTATATGCACCCCTTCAGTGATCCCATCACTTTCTTTGACTCTTATACATATTGATTTTCACTTAAAAAAAAGTAAGACAACTTACTAGAACTTATTAATTTCTTCATTGGTTGGCACTCGTAAAATTGTATACTTTCCCTTGTGCATGTTATTGATGAAGGATTTTATGTCCTTGACAATCCGATAATGATTGGCTCTCCACATGAATATTGCATCCTACATGTACATATAGGGACTCCCAAACACCACTCCATATACATCAAGCGGAACTACATTCAATTCTACATCAATAAAATCAACACTAATAGCAAATTTTATTTTACATTGTTTTGTTACTTTCATTTTTTCATCCTTATTTACCCATGCTAATGGATATTGGATTGGACAGTATTGAACCTCCAATCCCAATTTGTTAACCAGCTTCACTACAATGATATTTTCTTGCGATCACAAGTCAAATAGAGCATTTATTTTTCCTCCTTGACATGTATTTTCATATGGAAATGTTTGGTCATATCATTCTCTTTTTGCTGCTAAATGCTACTCAAATTTACTCCCTTCTACATTGATGTGTAGACAAGCTTCTCATCCATGACCAAGTTTCTTTCCACCTGATTGGTCAAACCTATGCCATGGGAATTTTGTTCTTCCTGACATTCTTTTAGTTCTTCAAGTTGAATTTTAGATGTAATTTCTAGCACTTCTCCTCTATGTTATCATCAATGTTATAGTGGTTATTAAGATATTTACACGAGTCTATTGTAGCTATTGTTTTCTTTTCCTTATCCCATTTCCATTTCTTCTTCCCTTATTTAGAAGCATGCTAGTGTTCCTTTTGCTTTGAACCACTCCACTTCCCTTTCCTCTAGCCTATGTTTCTAAGTATTGTGGAAATACACAAGCCTCATCCACCATTCTGGGTTTGAACAACATCACTGGCTTCTGCAGATGATTATATATATCCCTCAAGTACTTGAAGAACATGTATAAGTTCTTGGGAGAGATACCTAACATTATTTCCATTTTCTTGAATTATATGGTGTACTCTTGCACACTCTACCCCTATCTTTGCTTGAAGTAATGTCGTAACATGCATTGGTCTTATACATACCCAATTATGTAAAATTTGGAATTTATGATAAATTCAAAATCCTTCCACTTAGCCACTTGAGCATCTCCCTCCAACCTTAGGGTTTTCATGTGGCTTTCCCACTACGTCGAGGATGGCCCTCTAGTTTCAAATGAATGAAGAAATGTTTTATTTCCCCTCTGTGTGGTGGACATTAAATCAAACACTTAATTACTAAAACCAGTGTTTTAATTTCAAAGCATCAATCTCACCTTGATATGGCTTGATGTAGACCTTCACTTCCATATTGAATAGGGATAGTGAATGTTTCATGAGACTCACACTAGATTGTTCTTGTTCATGTTCTTTCTTAGACTCCTTCTTTGGTTCTTCTTGATCCCCCAATTTTCCTTCTAATATAACCTTTGAGTTGGAACCTTTGTCTTCTAATATTCCAAGTTTTTTCTCGAAGTTTCCATAAGGAGGTTCATATTACGAATGATATTTGTGCCCTACTTTTCCAATCTTGTGAGTCTCTCCTATATCAAATCTTAAGGGTTATTAAAAATAGATGCATCATCCATGGTTAGGGTTTTACAAATTTTTGCTAAAAAATGATCTAGATTCCTTGAAAATTCATACAAAATTCCAAAAGACACCTACTCGGATACCAATATGATTCATAAACTGCTATGGATATCCCATTGGAAAATTCTTCAAAACGGATATGATGAAAAATAGACTAAAACCTATGTGATGAAGGCTAATTTTTTCTTACACTTCTAGATCTAATAATTTACTATTTTCTATACTTATGCATGAAAAAGATAAAATGTGGAAAATATAAAACAATGAAATACAAAACACACGCTAATCACAGTGAACACTATTATATGAGCTGAGAAACCCTTTCAAGAGAAAATCCAGCTAGAAGGTGAGGCTACTCTACTCTCTCTTTTTCTAAATAGGAATAATGCAAATATAAAGGAGTGAGACCTATAGCCCATGGGATTCTAAAGAACACAAATCCTCTCTATTCTTCCCTCTCTATCCACTCTTAGTTAATCTAGTCTATTCTGGAGAAAACTGCACTAAAATAGTATCTAATTCCTTTTCCTCCTAGTGTTGTGGTTATAACATAATTTGATAGCCAATAAAGGGTTAAATTTGACCCATTCAATCCTTAGTATGAGTTACAACTTGACCCTTCCAAATTATTCTTCATAGGGCCCACGTGGCTAGCCCCTTTTCCTTTGAGTAATAGAGGTTCATTATAAAAATAATAAATGTTACTTAATTAGTTAATGACTAGATGTCTCTTATTAAAAATACAAATCCATTGTTGAAAATTCTCCCCCGCATAGGTATTTATAATGGGGGGCCTCATTGTAATACCAATAAGCTAACCTATGGAGCTTTAAAGAAAGTTGTTCCTCTTTTCAACATGTTGTCTCATGTTATACCATTTTGTATTTGTGTCAAATGGTAATATTTTTATCCCCGGTATAGAGAAGGACATGTGTTATTTAAATATGCTAAAGGGAAAACCAAAAGGGGAGCCTAAGTCCCAAAACCATAGAAGAGAGCCAAAATTTTGAAGGAAAAATATCAAAGGCTGAAAAATCTGGAGTCGATATCAAAAGGACTAGCAGGCAGCGTTTTGGGATATCAGAGGAAGGAACATGGAGACCTCAATGGTTTATTTTAAAAGTGGGCCCAAAATGGAATATTGCAATAGAAAATCGGAAGGAAAGGCAGAGATCATATCGGAGTCTTAGCATTTTGGAACCTAATATTGGAAGGAGAAGACCTTGGAGCAGAGTGGTATTGGAATATCGGAGTTTCGTAACTCCTTAAAAATTGGAATTATTTAGAAGCGTCGAGGTAGCGAAGAGTATAGGAAATACAAAGGAAATCATTACAAAACCAAGGACCCCAAGGACCCTTTCTCTCTCCTCAAGGGAGACACATGGTAGCAGGCGATTGGCCACGGGGACAAGACATGGAAGATGATGCCAGCATGACGTGGTTATATGGTGGACACATGGCAATTAGTTTCGACATTCTCTGAGACATAATAAGGAAAAATTGGGTGACACTTGTCACTATTCAGGGGACACCATGTGGCAGTGATGATGTTAGTATGACATCATTTCGGAGGTCAGTCTTTCAAAGGATGGGGTTTTCATAACTCTTGTCAAATTTGTTTTATAAAAAGTTATGATCCGATGAAGGGGTCTCTGATGTGGAGTATCACTTGGTTATAGGGAACCAAAAGAACCAAAGGGTGGAAGTGAAAATACACTAAGAGATAGGCCCCCAGCAGGATGTTAAAGGTATTAGCACCTCAACACAGAGCCTATGGTCATGACACCTAGTCCCATAAAGGAGGAACGGTAAGGGGGCTAAGCACTAAAGGAGTTATGGGCATTGGAACTTCTTGATTTCGTAACGTTTATTTGAACAGAGTTACGATGGTCGAAGGCTTTGATACTGCATCCCCCAAGTGCTATACCGGTGGTCACAGGTAGTGGTTCTATGGTATATGAGCAATAAGGAGCTAAGTAAATAAGGGCTAATGGCATCCGAATTTCGTGTTTTCGTAATGTCATTTTAATAAAGTTACGAGGTGTTGCAGCTCCTAAATTGAACTATGGAAATATTATAAGATATATAGGGCCCCGATAGTGTAGCATAGAGAGAAAGAAGGATAAATGGGTCGACAACTAATTAAATGTGTGCAGAAGGTTGGTGTCGTAGGAATAATTGCAACTGCAGAGTTCGTTGGGTCAAGGCGAGAAGGACCATGATCTACAAAGAGAAGTTTAGTCATGTCTTGTGCTGAGAAGTAAGTTGTCCCCAATATAGTGTGTGCATTGCAGGGGATTAAATGAAGAACAGTGCCTTCAATTCAGAGAAGTCATGTTGTTGTATATTTTGGTACTTGTGCAGTGTGACTGAGAATTAATTCTTAGTATGGAGACCACTCAAAGGCCCATTCTTAGAGGTTAATGATGCATAAATGGTATCATTCTATCAGCACCCCACTACTCTAGATCATCAGCCCACCACGAGTCCAGATAAGCGAGCTTATGTCCACCCCTGGCATTCATAGGAATCCACAAGGGAGATATTTTACTATGTCAATCATGACACATCATGTTTTGTTTATGTTATGTAAATATTTCATTTCAAAGAGAAACCAAAATTTGTTAGGAAATCTAGGCCACTCGCATGCTCAGAAAACTGCAACATTCAAGATATTTTGTAACTATTTGTTTGAACTCTCTCCCTATAAAAGGGAAGAGGAACTTAATGGGAAGGGTTCAATTTTCCTGGTTCCATGAGGTTGTTATTGTCTTGCAAATCCCACAAGTCTGGGCGGTGACATTTATTTTATTCTGGAAGATTAATAAAGAATTTTTGTTGATTCCAAGGATTTTGGATATGTAGTATGTGTTCTTTCTCTGTATTCCACTTCATGTGTGTGTTTTTTCCTTAGAAATTGTGTAATTGTAGCTGTTGGATTCACTCTCAATTCATATATTTACTTAGGTTATGTGATAGTGGATTGAACCTGTGAAATTGTAGATTTATCTATGTTATATATTAGCTGATGATACCTACGAAATTGTAGAACTACCTAGGTTACGAAATAGCTAATAGCACCTATGGGAGATAAAGGCAAAAGCCTTAAAATGCACTCCATAATTTCTACACCTCACTCCTTTTATCTTTTCATGGTTTTGTCGAGATTTGTTTCCTAGGATTATGTGTTTATCCAACCCTCTGCATCAGGTTCCTCTCTTCTATTTCTCCTATCCATCTTTACTGCAACGAAAAATTAAGTTGCATTCTCTATGTTCCAGCCACCAGACCTGAACATTTATTCTTAGAGATGATACATTGTTCATGTGTATAGTGAATCTGCCTTTAAGAAAGGTAATTGAACCAAAATCCAAATAATTTTACATCCATCTCTTGAACTAAACTAATTTATCTTCAAGAGAGAATAAGATATCCTAGGCATGAACCTCTCCTCAACCCATGGGTTGTCTCTAGGAGCTGCAACATCTTCTGGCACCGTTGTTGGGGAGAAAATCAGAATATTTTTCAATGTGTGCAACATTAGTACATTCCTTTGTAAGGTGAGCAAAGGAAGTATGGGTTTAAGATCTCTCATCTTGGCAGATCCATTGTTTAAAATCTTCGCTTCATAAGCCTGTATTTCAAAATTCCTCATACTCGTTCTAATACTTCTCAATAGAAGACTCCTCCTGTATTCGACCCTGAAAAAATCATATCAAGGAAGACTAAGAAAGACAGGGTCGCTATTACTCCAGAACCTGTGATCTTTTTCCCTAAAGTGACAACTTCCAGCTCCCAGAAGGCTGAGATAAACTCCTCTAAGCCCTCTTCTAAAGCCTTGGAACATTCAGGAAAATGTTGTCAACTGTTCAACCCCTTTTCCTCAAGACCAAATTTGATGAGGCTTTTTTCATTACACATATATTCACTTTACAAACCCTCCCAGAAGTTAAGGAAATTAAATATATCCTCATTAATAGTCTGACTCAGATCACTTCTCAACCCCAAATAGCCATAATCCATACATCTCCCCTACCAGACCCTACGGTAAATATTCTACCACCTCCATTGCAAAACATGGTGGTCCCTAGTTTTCTAGTTAATAGATATACTCCACTCAACTTTCCATAGCCTTTGAATGGGATGCCACAAGATCACCTTAAACTCCTACCCAGATTCACGGGAGAGGAGGATATCCCAGCCTAGAAGGATATAGAAACCTTATGTGCATTTGTTGAGAATATGAATGTGGAACATCTAGATGTAGTACGAAGACTCCTTGTTTAGTCTTTGGACAGAGATGCAAGGAAACGGTTCAAGAATCTACCAGATGCTTCAATTAATACTTGGGAGGAGATGGAGAATTCTTTCATGCATAAATGGGTTGAAAGGAGGGACCATGGGTATATCCTTACAAAATTCAAAGAAATGCAAAAAAAACACAATGAAGATGTCTCGTAATTTATAAGGAGGTTTAATAAACTATATAATAGTCTTCATGCCAAAATTAAACCCCCATGAGATGCTACCAAAGTGGTATATATCGGGTCCTTCGAACCACAGTTTTGGTTTACCCTTAGAGAAATAAGGTCATGTACTCTAGATCAAATCCAAATAGATGCCCTTGAAGTTGAAGCCAATTTCACCTCCACTGGAAAGTGGAAAGGGAAGGTTGAATATGGTGATAAGAGGCGAGGGAAGAAAGAATCCGGTTCTTTGAGGTATGGAAAGGAAACCCAAGAATAGAAGTTAGATGAGATGACCAAGCTAATAAGTAATTTTTCTAACAAACTCATAAAACGAGAGTTGGAAAACAAGAACCCCCTTCGACCAAGTAAGGCACCTCCCAACATAAATTTTAATCCCCAATACAGGAGGCCACCTTTGCAGCTCTTGCAAAGGGAAAGAAAGGATCAACTGGACCATATTCAGACTCCTCTACCTTTAGAATATGATCTTGAGGATACTGTTGAAGAAACTATCGAAGTTCAAGAAAACCAGTTGTCTTCTCTCTCAGAGGGGGAAAATAAGAAGCATAGTTAGGAGAAGGGATTGATTTGGATGCCCCACTGGATGATGAGGAGATAGACAGTTACTGCAAAAAATTTACAGATTTCATACAAGCCCAATTGCACAGGAAATATGATCTCAAGTCATATAGAAAAGAGTCCAAGGGGCAAGGTCATATTGAAGGAACTCTTCATCTAAGTTCGCCAAAGCCAATAGATAAAGGGAAGAAACCACTCAACCCTATCTCACTAATTGCAAAATAATCCTCTATCCTTGTGTCAAATGATTATAGAGCCTCCAAAATAGATGAATTTCCCCCATTGAGAAATCCAATCTATGATGAGAACAAAGAAATTGTTGAGTCTTCTAAAATTGATAAGAATCCTTCTACCTTCAGTCTTCAAAGAGAGTTGGAGAAAGTCAAGATATTTTTCCCTTTGACCAAATTATTGAAACAACCCAGTTATAAAGCTTAAGTGTCTCAGTTTATGAGTTCACCCGCCATTAGCCCCTTGTGGACAACCTTAACCTACAGGAAGAGAGGTCCATAGTTGTTTTGGACCCCATGTGGAGGAGCAAGACTCTTCCACTACCCCATTCTATGTCTCCTTGGAGATCCATGGCCTACTGCTACATAATTGTATGCTTGACTCATGAGCATATCATAACTTAATGTTATTATCTATGATGGAGTAGTTGGGACTGCAGATAACAAAACCATGAAAAGATCTATACTCCTTTGATTCCAAAAGACTAAATTTCCTAGGTATGACCAAAGATTTAGTCGTGAATTTGGCCCAAATCCCAGTGAAAAGTGTAGTTATGGATATTGTAGTTGTTGACGTCCCTACAAAATTTGATATGCTTTTGTCTAGGTCATGGGGATCAAAAATTGGGGGCTCCATCACACTGGATCTAACATATGCTACCATTCCATTGTTTGGTGAAGAGAAGCGTCGATTATGCAGAGAATCCATATTTGTGAAGACAGTCACAAAGGTGGATTGCTCAAACAATGCCCATGTGTATAGTAAGGAGAAGGATTTTTCTTGTTTATTATTAGAAGAAGATGATCAAATCATGGGAGACACCCAAATGGAATGTATAGATCAGATGGGAAAAAAATCATTGGAGCATGACAAGGTATAGAAAATTATATTTCGATGGTGCTTATTGTAGAGAAGGAAATGGGACAGGTGTGTTGTTGGTGTCTCTAGAAGGCGACCTGATCCGTCTTTCTTTCAAGAAGGAGTTTGAATCCACAAACAATGTTTTAGAATATAAATCTTTGTTATTGGGGTTATAAGTTGTTAAAACCTTAACATCGGGTGCTTGAATGTGTTTGGGCATTCAAAGCTAGTGGTGAAGTAAATCAAAAACTAGAATCAAACCAAGCATCAAATATTGAAGGCTTATAGGAACAAAGTCTGGGATTTGATTGAAAACCTTTTCTTAGCCTTCAATATTCAGTTTTTTCCTAGAGAACAAAATCAGATGGTGGACTCCTTGGCCATCTCTGCTATCAATTTTAAGCCTCCTCAAAATCCCTTGTTCAGATATGAAGTCGAGGTCAAGTACAGGATGTCGGTACCAGACAATGTGAAGCACTGGCGGGCGTTTGAAGATGAAGAATAGATTAAGAGCTTCGTGGAGGTCATTGGGGAATTCTTGAACTCAGTGATTAATTAGGAGGATGAGCAGACGACATGTGGACAATAGGTCGGTTGGGAGGGAATCATTGTTGGTCACAAGATATTGCAGCTAAAGAGGAATACCATCCCTAGAGGATTGGTCCCATTGGAAATGATTTTCAACTCAAATGATGTAGCTGCTAAGACAACTAAACAAGAGCTTGAGGAGGAGGTGGGAGATTTTAATATTGGCACCAAATATGATCCGAGAATCATGAAGTTAGAAAAAGGAGTTCCAAGGGAATACAGACAAAGATATTTTTACATTTCGAAGGAGTACATGGATGTGTTCACTTGGTCATATGATGATTTAAGACTTTTGATCCTGGTGTCATACAACACAAAATTCCTATAACAACTGGGGTGAAGCCATATAAGCAAAAGCTCGGGCAGATTAACCCTATGTTGCTCCCATTAATTGAAAAGGAGGTGAAGAAACTTCTACATGCTAATATAATTATGCCTTTCACGTACTCCGATTGGGTAGAAAATTTGGTCATGTCAGGAAGAAGAATGGAGAAATAAGGTTGTGTGTAGATTTCAGAAACTTGAATAAGGCCTCGTTGAAAGATAGCTATCTTCTGCCTAAAATGGATTATATTCTGCAAAAAGTGGTAGGGTATGCCTAGATGTCCATGATCGATGGTTTCCCTAGATACAAGCAAGTCGTTGTACACCCTGAGGATCAGAAGAAAACAACTTTTACTACACCATGGTGAACATAGTTTAGAATGCCTTTCGGCCTCATAAACGTTGGAGCTACTTTCCATAGAGCAATGGATATAACATTTGTTGGAGAGCGGGATAAATTTGTAGTAAACTACCTCGATGGCATAATTGTCTTCTCTGAGTCAAATGAAAATCAACTCAAGCACTTGTAGCTCACCTTTGAAAAGTGTAGAAAGTATGGTATGTCATTAAACCCTAAGAAATCTCAGTTTGCTTTAAGTGGAGGGAAGTTATTGGGCCACATTGTAGCAAAGGAATAACTAAAGATTCATCCCAAAAGGGTGGAGGTTATTATTAATATTCCTTTACCCAAGAATAGGAAGGAGATTCAGGTTTTCTTGGGCAAAATAAATTTTCTGAGGACATTCATACCAAACTATGTTGAAATTGTCAAAGAAATCACACAAACATTGAAGAAGGACACGAAAGTCAAGTGGACCATAGAAGCCTAGGAGTCATTATATAGAATAAAAAAATCTTTTGTAGAAGCCACAGTCTTAGCCAGCCTAGATTATTAGAGGCCATTATTCATTTTCTCTTTTGCCTCTCCTAACGTGGTGGCAATTGTACTATTGAAGGATAGAAACAATTGATTGCATTTTTCATCCAAGTGTTGCAACATGCAGAGCTGAAGTATAATATCTTAGAGAAACAAGCTTATGCCTTGGTTAAAGCCTTGAAGGCCTTCTAAATTTATTTCCTTGAGTTCCATATAATAATGTATGTTCCAACTATCATTGTGAAATACATTCTCATGTAGGGAGACAGTGAAGGTCAAAGGGGCAAGTTGATTTTAAAAATTCAAGAATATTACATGGACATAAAACCCACTAAGCTAATCAAGGGGAAAGGATTGGCTAAAATATTGTATGAGGCTAACTGACAAGCCCTAGGTATAAATTTGTTGACAGATAAGGGAGGAGGAAGTGGAAGAGAAGAGGAGTAGGAAAGCATCATATCCTCAACACAGAAAATTTAGATAAATTACCTTGCCTCACATTAGTACAAATATATTTTCCATTATTTACTTTTTCTGAATTACCGATTAAATTTTGACAAAGTTAAATACAGGGCCTTGAGATTGTAATCTCGGAAATTTTTTATCTCAAATGGTCAACTATATTGGAATGACCCAGTGGGGATTTCTCTATTATGCCTGGTAGAAGAGGAGATTTCCAAGGTAATCGATGAGTTACACAACTATGTTTGTGGGGGACATTACAGTTGGAGAGCCATGGCCCATAAAATCCTCAAAGTTGGATTCTATTGTACCAAACTATTCAGTGAGGTGCATACATATGTTTGAGCATGTGAGAAATGCCATATTTTGTAGAGAAGCAGAATTTAGTACCCCTCCCCTTGATCCTTGATTTTATGGAGGATCCCTTCAGACAATGGGGGCTAGAATTCATAGGATAAATACATCCGCCATATAGTGGTCAACACAAACGGATACTTGCAGCCACTGACTATTTCATGAAATGGGTGGAGGCCATCCTAGCCAGAAATGTCATTGATGCACCGTAATCAAGTTTATGGAGGAGAATATACTTGCCTAGTTTGGTTGTTCAAACAATATTATCACTAGTAACTCTCAAGTGTTCAAGTTAGCCAAATTTCTAAGTTTCTTCCAAAGATACAACATCGTTGCGGGGCACTCCACCACCTACTACCAGTCGGGGAATGGACTAGTTGAATCTTGAAATGAAACTCCAGTGAGGATTCTGAAAAAGACCATATTAGAAAATCAAAAAAGCTGAGACTCACAATTAAATTTTTCTTTATGGGCCAACAGAGTCATTATGAAGAGGTCAATCAGGAAGTCCCCTTTTGAATTGGTATATGGAAAGGTCGTAATTTTCCTTATCTAACTAGCCATGCAAGTGGCTAAAATTCTACAGGATGATGAGGAGGAGCCCAAATTTCATACCATGAGAATAATTCAGTTGGTAAAGTTGCAAGAAATCAGAGGGGAGGTAACTCAAAATCTGATTAAGTATCAGGGGAAAACGAAGGTTCTTTTTAACAAAAAGGCAAGGGGCAGACCTTTATAGCCAGGATATTTAGTAGTCGAATGGGATGTTAGGAGGGAGGACAAAGGAAAACATGGGAATTTTGATCCCTTGTGGTTCGGACCCTTCAAAATATATGAAACAAAAGGAAATAACACCTCCTTACTGGAAAACTTGGATGGCGAGGTGCTTGAACTTCTTGAGAATAGGCAGTTTATCAAGCTCTTTTTCCAGCATTAAAGAGGTCCATTTTCACCCACTGTATATATCGGTGAGCCATTGTACATACAAGCAATGTTTTAAGTTCTTACTACTCTTGTTTATGTTTTCTACACACCTGAATAAAATGACTCTATGCCCAATGGTCAAGTTTACTAATCTGCAGGTTCTCAATGCATTGCTTGTAATATATTGTCCCCAATTGGAATTGATATTGTCTCATGTCATACCATCTTGTATTTGTGTCAAATGGTCATATTTTTATCCCTGGTATAGAGAAGGACAAGCGTTATCTAAATATGATAATTGGAAAACCAAAAGGGAGAGCCTAAGTCCCAAAGCCATAAAAGAGAGCCAAAATTTTGGAGGTTGCAATCACAGGGAAGGTCGAAATATTGGGAGCCAACACCGGAAGGACCAACACACAGTGTTTCGAGATATAGAAGGAAGCAATGTGGAGACTTCGGCGATCTATTTTAAAAGTGGGCCCGAAATGGAATATCATAGCAGGAAATCGGAAGGACAGGAAGAGAGCATATCGAAGCCTCATCATTTCGAACCCCATATTGGAAGGAGAAGACCTTGAAGCAGAGTTCTATCGGAATATCAGAGTTTCATAACTCCTTAAAAATTGGATTTCTTTAAAAGCGTTGAGGTAACGAAGAGTAGAGGAAATATAAAGGAAAGCATCGCAAAACCAAGGACCCCAAATACCCTTTCTCTCTCCTCAAGGGAGACACATGGCAGCAGGTGATTTTCCTCAGGGAGTAGACGTGGCATATGGCGTCAGCATGACGTGGAAGTATGGTGGACATGTGGCAATGAGTTTCTACATTTTCAGGGACCTGATAGGTAAAATATGGTTGACAATTTTCACCATCCAGGGGACGCCACGTGGTAGTGATGATGTTATTATGACATCATTTCAAAGGTCAATCTTTCAGAGGATGAGGTTTTCGTAACTCCTGTCAAATTTTTTTTATGAAAAGTTTTGATCCAGTGAAGGGGCCTCCAATGTGGAATATTACTTGGTTATAGGGACCCAAAAGAACCAAAGGGTGGAAGATCAAATACAATAAGAGATAGGCTTCGAACAAGATGTTAAAGGTCTTAGCACCTGAGCATTGAGCCTACGGTCATGACACCCCATCCCATAGAGGAGAAATGGTAAGGGGGCTAAGAACTAAAGGAGCTAGGGGCATTCTAACTTTTTGATTTCGTAACATTTATTTTGAATAGGGTTATGATGGTCAAAGGCTCTGATACTGAAGCCCCCAAGCACTGTACCGATGGTCACGAGTGGTGGTTCTATGGTATATGAGCAATAAGGGGCTAAGCATATAAGGGCTAAAGGCATCATAATTTCATGTTTTCATAATGTCATTTTAAT
Organism: Pinus taeda; assembly: GCA_000404065.3. Taxonomy (NCBI): domain Eukaryota; kingdom Viridiplantae; phylum Streptophyta; class Pinopsida; order Pinales; family Pinaceae; genus Pinus; species Pinus taeda. The sequence goes on along the minus strand of APFE031138617.1, from coordinate 183,596 downwards.
AAAGTTACGAGGTGTTGTGGCTTCGAAATTGCACTACGGAAATGTTACAGGATGTATTAGGCCCTGATAGTGTAGCATAGAGAGCATGAAGGATGAATGGATCGACAACTAATTAAATGTGTGTAGAAGGTTGGTGTCGCAGGAGTAATTGCAACTGCAGAGATTGTTGGGTCAAGATGTGAAGGAGCACGATCTACACAGAGAAGTTTAGTCATGTCTTGTGCTGAGAAGTAAGTTGTCCCCAATATAGCATGTGCATCCAAGGGATTAAATGAAGAACAGTGCCATTGGTTCAAAGAAGCCATGTTTTTGTACATTTTCGTATTTGTGCAATGCGAATGATAATTAATTCTCATTATGGAGATCACTCAAAGGGCCATTCTCAGAGGTTAATGATGCATAAATTTTATCATTCTATCAGCACCCCACTACTCCAGATCATCATCCCACCATGAGTCCAGATAAGGGAGCTTAAGTCCACCCCAAGAAGTCGGAGGAATCGATAAGGGAGATATTTTATTGTGTCAATCATGACACCTCACATTTTGTTTATGTTCTGTAATTACAGAAAGGAATCAAAATCTGTTAGGACAACTAGGCCACTCGTATGCTTAGACAGCTGGGCAGTTCAGACAACTAGAGCATTCAAAATATTTTGTAAATTTTTGTTTGAACTAGCTCCCTATAAAAGGGAAGAGGAACTTAATAGGAAGGGTTTTATTTTTCTGGTTCCAGGAGGTTGGTATTGTCTTTTAAATCCCACAATTCTGGGTGGTGACATGTATTTTGTTCAAGAATATTAATGAAGAAGTTATGATGATTCCACTTCATGTGTGTTTTCTTCGTCAAAAATTGTGTAATTGCAGTTGCTGGATTCACTCTTAATTCACATATTTACTTAGGTTATGTGATAGTGGAATGAACCTGTGAAATTGTAGATTTATCTATATTATGTATTAGTAGATGATACCTACAAAATTGCATAACCACCTATGTTACGAAATAGTTGATAGTACATGTGAAAGATAAAGGCAAAAGCCTTAAAATGCGCTCCATAATTTTTGCACCTCATTCCTTTTATATTTTCATCGTTCTTCCAAGATTTGTTTCCTAGAATTCTATGTTTATCCATCCCTCTGCATCAGGTTCCTCTCTTCTATTTATCCTCTCCATCTTTACTACAACGACGAACTAAGTTTCATTCTTTATGTGTCGGCCACCAGGCCTAAACATTTATTCTTGGGGATGATACATTGTTCATGTGTACATTGACTCTGCCTCTAAGAAAGGTAATTGAACCAAAATGAAAATAATTTTTCATCCATCTCCTGAGCTACATTGGTTTATCTTCAAGAGAGAATAAGATTCCCTAGGCACTGGCCTCTCCTCAACCCAGGGGTTGTCTCTAGGAGCCACAACACAACCTTGTGACTTTTTTCCATCTATGTTAATTTCTTCCTTCATGTATTAATCCTTGTGTCAAAAGGAGTAACACAAAAATGCATACAATTATGATCATATCAAAAATGAAATGAGAAATACAAGTGATCAAAGAAGTGATTTACATATGAAACTCATAACATCGGTTTTTTTCCCATTGTTGAATTCATTTATACCTACAAATCTTGGGGAAGCTCTAGAGATTCTTTAGAGAGGGAATCAATCTCCCTATTTAATTCTCACATGACTTGATGCTATAAAATCCACTCAAAAGAAGAGGCTAATTGTTGAATTTCCTAAAGGATCGAATCTAAGACAATATTTTCGACTATGGAATTTTCAATGGCTCAACCAATGACCAACCTGGAATCCCAAAAGCTTGGAGCTTGGGAATATTTTTCATTTTAGCAGTCTCAAGAAGAAACCAAAGCCCTATAAATTATGCCTTTTTATTGTATCCACTGCCATGGGAATGTCTGCAAAAAAGGAAATGATTTTGGTGGAAGTAGATGACCTCTCCAACACCATAATAGGATAGGTTTCTTGGCAGGCTCCATCGAAGAAACCCCACTGAATATCATAGTCAAGTTTTGCATATGGCACACATGCTATGAAGAGGATTTATGTTCAATCTAATATTCATTTGCAAGAGAAATAATTTTGGAAGCACACGACTCATGGGCCATCACCTTGCCTTAGAACATAATTGAGTTACGAGCTCTCCATATATTGTCAGTCATGATGCAAGGGAGACTTTACTATGAATGAATTTTTTTATTTAATAGTTATTGTCTTACAGAACCTGCAAGAGAGTTGGAGATCCAAAGGGGTTTGGGATTAAATGCTAACTGGATAAGTTTAAAAACCTATGTCACAAAAGGACAATTTACAAAGAGATGCTACGATACACACACATATAAAGGGGTTTCAAAAAATCAATGAAATTAGATTAGAAAACCCCACCATTTATGAGGACGATCACTACGAGAGAATTTATTACAAAATTTACCAAGATAGAAGAAGGAATTGATTCACTCCAAAAGGAATTAATAGAGAATCATCCACAATTAGAAGCACAAAAAAATCAAAGTCGCAATGTCATACAACCTGATCGAGCAAAGTTGAAAGCATTGGTTGGAAAAAAAATGCATTGAATTACAACAATAATTTTCCTTAATAAAAAATCTCTTAATCAATCTTGCCCCATCACAAAACAAAACCAATTTAGAACAAAATGTTTTAGAGACTTCCAATTCACCAAACTCATCTAACATACAAAACTTCCAAATAAATATACTAAAATCTTGGTACTACTCCAAACCCACAGTTTAATATACCAATTCATGGCATGGTGATTAAGAACCAATACCCACAGTATATCTTAACCAATATTTGCACATCCACCCTTAGCAAAATTGGAATTGTCGACATTCGATGGAAACAGAAAACAAGGTGTGACTTAGTTCAACAAAGTGGAATAATAGTTTGATATATATACGGTATTTATGATGATGATGAAAAGATATGATACACATCCATGCAACTACAATGAGATGCTTTTAACGGGAATATGTGGTGGAAAAATTCAAGATACTCAATAACTTGGAATAAATTTAAAGACAAATTATTTAAATGAATTCAAGGTATCAAGGGAGGATTTTTTCATAGAACTTACCAAGCTTCAGCAAAAAGAAGATATGGATGAATTTATGAGGAGAACTTACCAAGTACTTGAAGAGTATGTATAAGTTCTTGGGACAAATACCCAACATTATTTCCATCTTCCTGAATTCTATGGTGTATTATTGTGCACTCTGCCCTTGTCTCTACCTAAAGTAATGTCGTGAGATCCATTGATCCTCTACATACCCAATTTGGTAGAATTATAACTTTATGATAGTTTTAAAATCATCCCACTTATCCACTTGAGCATCCCTCTCCAACCTCAAGGTTTTTGTGTGGCTTTCCCACTAGGTCGGGGATGGCCCTCTAATTTCAAATGAGTGAATAAATCTTTTATTTCTCCTCTATGTGGTGGACATTAAATAAACATCTAATTACTAAAACCAATGATTTAATTTCAAAGTTTCAATCTCACCTTTATATGGTTTGTTGTTAACCTTCACTTCCACATTGAAAAAGAATAGTGAATGTTTCACAACATTCAAACTAGATTGTTCTTTTTTTATTTATTTCTTAGACTCCTTCTCTGGTTCTTCTTTATCCCCCAATTTTCCTCCTAATCTAACCTTTGAGTTGGAACCTTTGTCTTCTAATGTTCCAAGTTGTTTACCAAAGTTTCCATAAGGAGGTTCATATTACGAATGATATTTGTGGCCTAATTTACAAACCTTGCAAATCTCTCCTCTACCAAATCTCAAGGGTTATTAAAAATAGATTTGTTAGCCATTGCTAGCATTTTATGAATTTTGCTAAAAATCTATCTATATTGCTTGCAAATTCATATAAAATTCCAAAAGACACCTACTCAAACATGAATATGATTCGTAAAATGCCATGGATATCCCACTAGAAAATTCATCAAAACAGATATGATGAAAAAGAGACTGAAATCTATGCTATGAAGTCTAATATTTACATAGATTTCTAGATTTACTAATTTATTATTTTCTCTACTTGTTCATGAAAAAGGATAAAATATGGAAAATATAGAACAATGAAATACAAAAAACACACTGATCACAGTGAACACTAATATATGATTCGGGAAACCCTTTGAGAGAAAATCCAGCTAGAAGGTGAGGCTGCTCTACTCTCTCTTTTCTCTGAATGGAAATAATGTAAATATAAAGGAGTAAGACTTATCGCCCATGGGCTGCTAAAGAACACAAACCCTCTTTGTTCTACCCTCGGTATCCACTCTCAGTTACTCTGGTCTACTTGGAACAAAGCACACTAAAATAGAATCTAACTCCTTTTCCTCCTAGTGGTGTGGTTATAACATAATATGATAGCTAATAAGGGGTTATATTTAACCCATTCAACCCTTAGTATGAGTTACAACTTGACTCTTATAGAGTATTGTTCATAAGGCCCACATGGCTAACCCCTTTTCCTTGAGTAGTAGGAGTTGTGTTATAAAATAATAAATGTTATTTAATTAGTTAAATAATAGATGTGTCTTATCAAGAAAGACAAATCCATTAGTGAAAAGGCTCCTTGCCTAGGTATTTATAATGGGGGGGCTCATTGTAATATTCATCATCTTATCTATTATTCATTATCTATTAGTATCAAGGCCAAATGTACATATTTCTAGTGTTCATGGCTACAAATGTACAAGAGATTTGTTGTTTCCACCATAGCTCGTTGTTCCGACGCCACCATTCCCTACATTGCATTGTGCTTTTGTTGACACATACATGTCACACTTTCTTCCCATGAACAGTAAATACCCCACCATTTGATTTCCTTGCTCCATTACATATGAAGCTCATAACAGTTTTTTTCCATAATTGAATTCGTGTATGTCTGCAGATCCTGGAGAAACTCAAGAGCTTCTTTAGAGAGCGCATTGGTCTCCTTGTTTACAAAAATGAGGGACTAATACAAAAAGTGTATAACTATGATCATATCAAAAAGGAAATGAGAAAGACAGGGGACTAGAGAAGTGCATATGAAACTCATAACATTAGTTTTTTTCCCCATGATTGAATTTGTGTATGCATGTAGATCCTGGGGAATCTCAAGAGCTTCTTTAGAGAGTGCATCGATCTCCATGTTTAATTATTGCTTGATGTGACTATATGAAATCCACTCAAAAGAAGAGGCTAATTATCTAAATTCCCAAAGGATCAAATCTAAGCCAATATTTTGGATTGTGGCCCTTCCAATGACTTAATCAATGACCAACTTGGAATCCCCAAGAGCTTGGATCCTGGGAATATTTATCATATTATAAGTCTCGAGAAGAAACCAAAGCCCTGTGAATTCTTCCTTATTGTTGGATCCACTACTAGGGGAATGCCTGCAAGAAAGGAAATGAGTTTGGTGGAAGTAGATGAGCACTCCAACACCATAACAGTACAGGTGTCCTTAGTAGGATCCATCGAAGAAACCCCGCTGAATATCATAGTGAGGTTTTGGCATGCGAGGCACACACTGTGAAGAGGATTTATGTTCAACCTGATATTCCTTTACAAGAGAAATAATTTTGGAAGCACATGGCTCAAGGGCCATCACCTTGCCTTGCAGCATAATTGAGTTATGAGCTCTCCATATATTGTTGATCATGATGCAAATGAGACTTGAGTATGAACGAACAATTTTATCTAATAGCCATTGGCTTACATATCCTACAAGAGATTTGTAGATCCAGAGGGATTTGGAATTAAATTTTGACTGAATAAGTGTAAAAGCTTATGTCACAAAAGGACAATTTACAAGGAGATGTTATGCTACACACACACACACATATAAAGGGGCTTCAAAAAATCAATCAAAATAGATAAGAAACCCCACCAGTTATGAGGAGAATGACTAGAGTGAATTTAGTACAAAGTTGACCAATATTGAAGAATGACGTCATTCACTCCAAAAGGAATTAACAGAGAAGTATCCACAGTTAAAATCACAAAACAATCAAAATTGCAATGCCATACAACATGATCAAATAGATTTGAAGGCACTAGTTGGAAAAAATTATGTTGAATTACAATAAGAATTTTCCCCATTATAAAATCTCTTAATCAATCAATCTTGGTCCATTGCAAAACAAAACCAATATAGAACAAAATGCCTCGTAGACTTCCAATTCACCAAACCCCTCTAACATGCCAAACTGAAAAATAAATATACCTAAGAACCTGGTAATACTCCAAATCCATAGTTTAATCTACCTACTCATGGCATGGTTATCAAGAACCAATACCCACAATATAGCTAACCAATATTTGCATATCCTGCCTCAGAAAAATTGGAATTGTCGACATTCAATGGAAACAAAAATAAGGTGTGGCTTGGTTCAACAAAGTGGGATAATATTTTGAGATATATGATATTTATAATGATGACGGAAAGATATGACATGCATCCATGCAACTAGAAGGAGATGTTTTTAACTCGTGTATGTGGTGGAAAAAGTCAATATACTCAATAACTTGGAAAAAATTCAAAGATGAATTCTTTAAATGATCTCAAGGTATCAAGGAAGAGGATTTTTTCATAGAACTTACCAAGCTTCAACAAAAAGGAGATGTGGATGAATTTACATGTTAATAAGAAGCACTTGCTACAAGAGTACATGGATTGTCGATAGGACATTTAGTGCGATCTTACATCACAAAACTTAAACCACGCATCCATAATGAGCTAAAGTGTTGGGTTGTGTTATATTATTTCCACGACTAACCCACGTAGTTAACTAGGGGGTTAGAGGGGGCGTGGAGCCCACCCTTTGTTGCGCCGATTGTGTAGCGGGGGGTCATAGGGGGTTTGAGGTGTGCAGGTAACCCCACTCTATGGGGTCTAGGGCAGCGCCTCGGAAAATTTTGGTTTTGGAACCTATGTTAGGTTGGGGTGACCCACCTATGGTTTTGTGCATGATTTTCGCACATGTTTTTGGATGCAATGGTTTTCGGTCCATGGTTTTGGATGTGATGGTTTTCGTTCCATGGCATTGGATGCTTCGGCATGTATAAATATGTATTATAACATTGAAAGGAACATAATGAAAAAATCAAGCTGGTAGTCCCGGTTTTGGGATCCAGGGGAAAATCTCTGTGTATATATGTTTTTTGTGTGTTATGCTCTCGTATTATTTATTTTATGTGTTTTAGAATTCGTATGCAGGTAATTTTTGTACGGGGTTAAAACCTACATTTGGTATCGGAGTTGTTTTGGCTTCAAGGGGACGCCTTTGTTGCTGAGGGGTTTCGCTCGGGCTTGTGGTAGACCCTGTTCAATGGAAGATCTGCGAGATCGATTCTGGTGGTGAAAGAAGATGGCGAGCAATGGAAAGATAGAGATCGAGAAATTTAATGGTTAGAGTTTTGAGTTGTGGAAACTCAAGATGGAGGATCTGTTGGTGGATAAAGATCAGTGGATCATGGTAGATTCAGGTACTAAACCAATGGGAGTGTCCAATGAAGAATGGAATAATTTGGGTTGGAAGGCAAAGAGCACAATACAATTGTGTGTCTCAGATTTAGTATTTCTTAATGTATTAGGGGAAGCTACGGCAAAGGCTTTGTGGGACAAGTTAGGGACTTTGTACCAATCTAAGTCTCTGGTGAATAAATTTTTCCTGCGGAAAAAGTTGTATAACCTGAGGATGAAAGATGGAGACTCAGTGACAGAGCATTTGAATGCATTTAATACTGTGGTAAGTCAGTTAGCGTTTGTTGATATTAAAATTTCAGATGAAGATAAGCGCATCAGTTTGTTGTGTTCTCTACCAGATTCGTGGGATAGTCTGGTTATTGCAATAGGTAGCAATGCAACTACCTTGCAGTTTGATGAAATAGTCTCATCCTTGATGACGGAGGAGATGAGATGGAAAAATATGGAGAGCCAGAATGGTGATGCCTTGTCTATACGAGGACGATCCCAGAATAGAAACAAAAATAAGTCATCGAATGTGAGATCTAAATCTCCAGGAAAACTTTTAAAGGTGGTGTGTTGGAAATGTGGAAAGGAAGGGAACTACAAAAGGGACTGTAAATCCAAAGCTCCTGATAAAGGAAAGGGATCTGATGATGCTCCTTTTGTAGAGGAGAAAACCACCTCATATGAAGGTGGGGATGTGTACTTGGCTTCTTCAAGTACACACGTAAATCATGAGGAATGGTTGATTGACTCAGGTGCATCCTTTCACTTCACTCACCATAGAGAGTGGTTCTGCGAGTATGAGAAATATGATGGTGGTGATGTCTTCTTGGGGGACGACAGGAAGGCCAGAATCATTGGTCGCAGAAAAGTAAAGTTGAAGTTGCAAGGCAGAAGGGTTAGAACACTTTCGGGTGTTCTGCATATTCTTGCATTAGCCAGAAATCTGATTTCTGTAAGCAAGTTGGATGATGTAGGTGTAAAAACAGTGTTCGAGAAGGATACCTGCAAGATG
>APFE031138617.1:111371-143493 GCA_000404065.3 Pinus taeda | reverse complement strand
AAAAATTGAATGAGTTACACATTTTCGTCCTTTTAAGAACTAACTAAATTATTTTACCTTTAATTATTTTATCGTTGTGAGTATTGAACTATTTTAAGTTAGATTGAATATCAATGCACTATCTAAGCAATAAAAAAATATTTATCGTAAATCATAGTTTCAACCATAGTAAACTTTGTAATTTATAAAAATATATTTGCATACTTTTTAAAGTAAGTCATTTTACATACAATTTCATATATAAAAGTTTCATATAAATTCACTAATACATAATCTATAATGAACATTATTTCATAAAAATAAACATCATAACTATAATTATCTAACAAACATAAACATCATCTAAGATACACATTCGAATTCACTACCATCATCTAATTATATACACTTTTAGTAGCACTTATAAACGTCATAAGCTAGCACACAAATCTAATAATCTAACAAGGCATCATCTTCCTGATCACATCTAAAAAAAAAAACAAAGGTTGCAATCTAACATCATCACCACAGACATCCTCAAATTAATATAAATCTCATGTCAAATCATTGTTATCACATAGACATCTATCTGCAAGCACATTAAATGAACATATCTAACATGACCTAACAATATACACATCAACGCCAACATATAAATTAAGTACATAAACATGAACCAAAAAATGCATATATATATATATATATATATATATATATATATATATATAAATATATATATATATTATATATATATATATATATAAGACAAATAAATACATCATGAAGTCACATAAGTACAATCAAATATCTGATACAACAGACATAGTAGTGCCTGCAACCTGGTCTGCGGTAGAAGACGATGGATGGTCAACTATTGTCTGATCAATTACGTCTGTCAAAATCAACTAAGGTGGAGGAAAACTAAGAGGTGGTTGGTTTGCAGTAGAAGGACATGGCTAGCCTGCAAGAGAAGGTAGTCAGCCTGCTTTATCAAGAGAAACATACGGCACATCATCTAGCTTTGGACCTCGACATCATCAAGCGACTGACGAGGTGTACTACCAAAAGGATCACTGACACCCTAATGGCCATGATCCGATGAGGTGGCACCACTAGAAGCATCATCATCACCATCCTCATCATCATCATCGTGATCATCACCCTCGTCATCATCACCCTCATCATCATCATGACCACCCTCATCATTTAATGGATGTGCTGATGCATGATGCCTTGCAGCCCTCGTCGCTGCTAGTGCACTACAAGCTCTGATGACATGCCACATAAGAAACATCAAATCCCGTGGACAGGTCCTATAGAGATCCACGAACATCGGATTTGCGCTGATATCTTCAGGACTCATAGGGAGGACTCCCCACCGAACCAAAACTCTAACCAATCTATCACAGTAGTCCATATGACATCGCATAGCATGCCTCCGCCCCTGAACGCCCATGCCCCCCTTGAGGATGTGTGTAATAGTCCTCATCAAAATTTCATGTAAAACTTAATAAAGGCAAAATAATACCAAGGTCATGGGACACGTATTCCAAGCTAAATGGTGGGAAATACATCCTAGTTTGGGTGTTCATTGGTTTATTATGACTAAGGAAATTGGAAATTCAATGGCAAAGGCTTTGGAAAGGCAAAATGGCATTTTTGGCACATTTATTTATGAAAATAATGGAATTTAAAATAAAATAAAATAAAGGTGAAAGGTCACGGGTTGCATGTGAGGGGGAAAATGAAGAAAAATAATGGAAATTGAAGAAAATAGAGGCCTTATTGATAAAAAGGCTTCTGAGGATCAGTTGGCAAGTTTTTGGCTCAAGGCTTTGTCAATGTAGCTTTTGGTCAATTCAGTTTTGGAGCTCTCTCATTATTCTCACACTCTCACACCCTTGGACACTTAGAGTTTTCTTGGAGCATTCTAGATTTGGAGAAATGAAGGGAAAAGCAAGCAAAGGAAGGATAAGGAAAAGAAAGCAAAGCAAAGATCAAGCAAGGAGGAGTAGGATCAAGAAACTTTAGTAGGAATACTTGTAGGTAACATATTGCATGTGTGATTTCCTAACTAATTTTGACATGCATGGCTTTGCATGTTGGTATTTGGTTCTCTAAATGTTATGGGCATGGTCTTGTTGGGTTATGACAGTGGTTTTCATCCTTGCCTTGCCTTTTTCTGGATAGCCATGGTGTGATGGGACTGTTTCTCAGTTTTGAGATTTGGAATTGTTAGATGGTTTCAGAATCCAGGATGGAGGTGATCTCTGAAAAATTCCCAAAGGCCTATGAATCCCTTAACTATCTTTGGCGGGATACACAGTAAAGCCTAAGGGTGGAGTCTCGATTTAGGGCCTATTGATCTGGTGTGGATTGCGGTAAATCCTAAGAGACAAGGAGAGGGAATATTCTTCAACGATAGTGATGGAATCTGGAGACATTCCAAGCTCAGTTTGGTTTTGTGATCTCAGTGTCGATTTTTGTGAGATCACGGTTTGGTAAGGGTGGAGGTGGTTTAACATATGTATTCCATTGGTTGTTTTTGGATTGGCTTATCCATGAGATCTGACATTCATGCTTGGAATATGGCACGAGTGTGACTGGTTGAAAGAAATATTTGGTTCAGCCATGTCTACGTTTGGGTGGTACATGGAAGTCCCAAACCTGGTTAGATCTTGCCTATGTTTAATAAAAGCTAAGTTCTCTTGCTTTTGTCCTTGTTATTATGTGGCCCTAATGGTTGTTATCTCATTTTTATTTATATGGTTTATTGATGGTTATAATAATGGTTATAGTCATGGTTATTTCATGTATTTATTTGTAACTGAACGGATAAGGGATGCAAGACCTAATTGATGTCAAAACAGTAAACGGAACAGGGTGGTGATCCTTCTTGTCAAGTCTCATATGAATTATTACTCATTTATGCTTTGCCTTGTATTCATGTCTTGTAGATTACATTCATGCCAAGTGTTTTACAGAATGTCAGTCCTGGTTGGGGATGGCCAAGCCTAGACCTAGGGCTAGTTTTTGGTTTGTAAGTCTTGTCATTATGTAAATTATGGATTGTGAAAGCTACAAGGGTTTCTAGGCAGTGACCTGGATTCTAGGCTTGAACAGTGGCACAAATCTCGAAGTTGTAGGCACAAGTATGAGGAGAAAATCCCCATATGCACCCATGCCTTGTTGTGTGAGTGTCTGGAGCCTCCCAAACGCACCCTTGTCCATATCAAGGGAGCATCTAGGGGTTTAATAGTCTAAAACTCAGTGGGACCCAAATACTGATCATGGGGATGACTAGGAAGGCTTATGGGAGTCTTGTAGCAAGTATAGAAGGTATTTCTTGTGGGTTCCTATCGATTCCACTTCCTTAAGGTCACCTAGGAGGTCGAGTCTTGTCATAGTAACACCTCATCTCATGTTTACCCTAGGTAAGTCGGTGAAAGTGGGTAGATATGAGGGGAGGTGTCGTTACAGGGTGGTATCTATTACACAGCATTTTTTCATTGTCCCTGTACTCCCCGTTCCTTGATCCTAGAGGACCTCTATAGTGAACCCCATATGCTTTGCCTTCATGAAGAAACTCCCATTGTGTCCCTCTTCATGAGCAGATCAATTCCTTTTTGCACCATTTCCCCTGAAACTTTTGTTTTTCCCAGTTTACAAGACCAGCACTAATTATCTTTGTCTCCCCCACATCGATGTACAAAGATTAGCACTATCCCTCGCACCGACCAGAGCGACTGAGCTATGTTCCAGTCACGTCGGTCCTATTATGGAAAGTTTTTTAAATTAGGAGTCGAAGCTTCCATCTCTAGAAGCTTCTTAACGGAAGTTTGGTAAATGGTTTGGCCGGATGTGGTCGAGGATGTCAGTTTGCGATCCTTTCCCCTATAATGATGGAACTACCTCAAGGGATAAGCCCTTCTCCCGTGAGAAAATGATCCATCTCCCGTCCATTCATCCTATATAAACCTCCCTTCTTCCCAAGCACAAGCTAGTTTTTGCTGAGTGTTGATATTGGTGTGCTAATGTTATTTTTGTTTGGAGTAGACAGCAAGCTATTACTAGTTATAGCTATCTAGTCGTATGAGGGAGAAGTGTTATTTGGTTTGGAGTGAAGCCTAAAGGGAAGAGCCTTAAAACTATTGTTGATTGAGGCCATCATGGAATGCTAGCAGAAGTGTGTGGGAACCTGGTCTTGTCAGAGGAGGACTGCAACATCAAGGCAAATGGTTGTAATCTCTCTTTGAATATATACAACTATCGGTTGATTTCCTACATGTCTTGTAATATTACATATTCATGGCTTAATGTTTCTTGACTTGTTAAGTAGGTTGAATTACAATTTGTCTATTATCACGTTTGTTTTCTATTGTTGTTTATTTGTTTCAGGTACTTGAAGAAGGAAGCGAGAGATAGTTGGAGAGAGCAAGCAACGACATCATCAAACAAGATAAGTGGACTAAGAGGTAGGCCCTCTTAATTGGTTCTAACCTAAGCAAATCTTCCATAAAATCTATCTATTGTGGCTAGGCCCATCATCGGACTAGAGGAATTCATTTGTGTCTGCGCTTAAAATTTTACTTCACCACAAATTGGCGACTCCACAGGGGAACTCATCCTTTTGTTTATCTTAGATTTCATGATTTCGTGAGAACTTTTCTAGTTCCACTCTTTCCCTTTGGTTCTATTTCTTTTCTCCTACTTACTGGCCTAAGTTTGAAATTCACAGTAGCAAATCTAGTCCTTGTTTCAAAAAAAAAAAAAAAAATCTTGGCTCCCTACATCAACGTGCTTAATCCGTTGATAGTCACGCCAATCAGCACGATATGCTGAGAAACAGTGACACTGACCAGCCTCTGGCGCTTATTGTCAGTTAGGCAATCGTGTTGTTGCCTGTAAGTGAAGATTAGGGTTTGTTCCCAATCATGGCCAGTGTGTTTTTCTCTCATGATTTTGACCCCGTAAGCCTTTTGGACTGTCTTCTCCCTAACTAGAAAGCACACCCTCTAATGTGTTAAATTTGGCCCTGTGTGAAGTCCATTTTTATTTTTTCTTTGAATCCCTCAATAGGCGTTACTTGTCAATTAGGTAATCGCGTCGACCGAGCTATCAGCGCTAGTATTAGCTTAAAAGTCATTTCGGTCATGAAAATCAGCACTAATTTTGGCCCAAAAGTCGCTCTAGTCTCTGAGTTAAGAAAAATAAGAATTTCTTCCATTCCAGTGCTAGTGTGTCTTGACCCTCAGACTCCCTTCTTCCTCCCAGAAGTGACTAGGATGCTTTGTTTTCAATTGAATGAGTGAAAGAGTGTTGTTTGTTCTCTTATTTCAAGCGTTCTTTTCTCATTCCAAGCATAGATTACATTGCTTGGTTTGACAATTGAAACATTTGTGTCTTTGGTTTGTTCGATTCAGGGAAGAAGTTGATTTTAGTTTCATTTATCATGCTTTGGTTTTGATCGATGCTTGTTTTTTCAAAATTGGGAAAATTTTCATTAGAGTGCTTTATGTGAAAGATTATTTTTGCATTTTATGGAAAGAACAACGTCATTCTAGTTTTCTTAAGCAAAAATATTACATTAGTAGCGTCATTGAGAAGCTAGAACTGCATCATCATAAGCATTGGAAATAAAATGAAACTTCTTTCCTTGTTATAGGAATATTTAGTGCATTTAGGAGATTTATTAGAGAAAGATTTCATTCTTTGGTTGTTTGCATTGATTGTGTGTTCTCTATCTCTCAATTAGTGATAACTTTCATCGAAGACAAAGATCTCTTTTCTCATATAGTTGCATGTAGGAATTTTGTTAGATGATAGCGGTAGGGCCTTGTAATTGAAATCTAATTCAAGATAAACCATTAAAATTTATTGAATTAACCTAAGGAAGAATTGAAACTTAACGATCACATCTAGAAGGTCTAGGCTAGAGACGTGTTCCGACATCTTTAAACCTAGCCACTGTCGTTAGCTTTGGCACTAGATAGCACTAGTACGGATTTGTGCACCTCGTACCATTGAGTATATAATGAGAGACCCCTCTAGGCCGCAATGCTTTATCCATAGGAAGCCAAGCCGACCACCTTGCAAACGTGATACACCAAACACAACATTCGAGGAGATTTCTTGCTTGTACTTCTTGATTCGCTGGGAGGAATTCTGAAATTCACAGTTGCCTGGTAATCCTTTTTACCTAGACCATCCAGAGCAGTCATTTGATATTTTTGACTTGTTAAACTTAAAATATCATTCGAGCGTTTGTCCTTTCGATCTCATTTCCAATCAAAAGTGATAGAGTCACCTTTCGTTCTTTTCTTGACTCTTAAAATATGAAAAGGCAAAGTTTTGTTTCAGTTTCTTAAAAATTAACTACCCACGAAATATTCTTGGTTAAATTTATCTTCCTTAGTGATTCTTTAGGTTCGATTCCAATAGCAACATTCCCAAAGTCTACCAATCAAGGGTTCCCCTCGAATGGGAATCCTGGTCCTTTTCCTTCTTTTGGAAATGTTGGTGCTCCTTATATGGCGACATTGTCCGTTCCTGGGATTGGTCTACCTGTCTAGTTGTTTTCGACCTCAGTGGTCCCAAGTGTCCTGACTCTTATCAAAATATCTCCTTCATTCGAATCACATCACGATGACTCTAAATTTGACCTCTCACCTTAT
Source organism: Pinus taeda (assembly GCA_000404065.3). Classification (NCBI taxonomy): domain Eukaryota; kingdom Viridiplantae; phylum Streptophyta; class Pinopsida; order Pinales; family Pinaceae; genus Pinus; species Pinus taeda. The sequence continues at coordinate 136,840 of APFE031138617.1, read as the reverse complement.
TCCCCTATTTCTTCACATTCCTCTTCTACGTCTCTTGGTGAAAGTTTCAAATCTAGTAACCAGGAGGCTAAGAAGAAGAAGAAGAAGAAGACAAAGAATAAGAAGTCAGATAAGTGAGAGGGCAACCATGCAGCTATTTCTCTGAACTCACTTCCTGCCGACAAACCTTCCGATCCTCCACGAAAGGTTAGATTCGCTCGCAAACTGTGTAAGGGTGACCATCTCCTTCGAGATTGTCCTGGCATTCCCAGATTCTTAGAGCTATGGTTTCAAGACCTGAATCGACCATCCTCATCGACCTATAAAGATCATGTCGATGCTACACCTTCAGATAATGATAGTAAAGAAGAAAGGGAATATTAGATTCCCCTGTAGGTTATGTGAAGGAGAGAATCTTCTTCACCTTTGTCCCCTTATGGATAAAGCTTCCAAAGTTTTGGAAAACCTTACAGCTCCTCAACCCCAACTTCTTGTTAGTTATCAGAGGCTTCCTTTTGACCCTCCCCCGGTTGGTAAAGAGTTTGACTTCGATTCATCTCTTGCCCATCCTACTCTTCTTGAGTGAGACTCTCTTATGTTTGTTCCCGACCAACCATTAGTCGAAAAGAGTGTTGACTTGGCTCCACCTTCAGTTGTTCACTCTGTTCCCGAAGAGAGTAGTGATCATAATGCTCATGTTCTTCTTGTCTCCTCAGATTCTCATAAATAGAAGAGTGACCCTTCGGTCTCAGTTGTTCAAGAGAGTCCTTCTCCTATTCATGTACAGCATGGGGGAAATCATATGATGCCCCCACCAAGTAGTTCTATCGTTTCTTTCGATTGGAGTCACTTGACTACTTTCTGCCTCCCATCTTATGTGCCTTTCTAGATCACAGTAAAAGCCTATAATATGGTAGTACATGGCACTATATTCTATGAAGGCACGTATGTTAGCATCATGTCTTCTACTACTTGGCAAGCTTTGGGCTCCCCACAACTTGTGCCTGCCACCTAGAATCTGTTGGCTTTCAACGGAGGAACCAGTCAGTCCTTAGGAATCCTTCTGAATTTCCCTATTACTTTGGAAGGAAAGACCATCTATATAGATGTGATGGTAGTCCAAGTTCCATTAGATTTCAATCTTCTCTTTGCACGCAACTATGTTTATGTCATGGGAGCTCTTGTTTCTTCACTTTTCCGTGTGGTTTGTTTTCCACATGAATGGAGAATCATGATTATTGATCAACTGTCATTCATTGGTCTCTAGGTGCCTCCTTTGCAACCATCATCCCCTATCAGCTCTTGTTTACCAATAGTACCTTCCCCGCCACAGGTCAATTATGTGGCTACCCATTCTGTCTCCACATCTGATGATGATCACGCAGATGGTATAGTACATTATCTACTAGGGGCATTGGAACTTGATTTGTCATTGGTACCAGTTGACATATATTCCTCCCAGAGCGTGGTTCTCCCATCCGTTGAGAACTTCTTGGAGCCATGTTCTCGTATGATCCATGATCAACTTCCAAGGATATTCTGTTCCTATATCAACCTCGTTAAAAGATGAAACAGAGGGTATGAGGATAGTTCCTAGTCTTGTGTCAAGCTCATTAATAAATGAAACAAGGAGTCATGAGGATGGTTTCTTGCTCTTGTGTTAACCTCGTTAAAAAATGAAACAAGGGATGAGGATAGTTCCTAGTCTTGTGTCAACCTCATTAAAAAATGAAAACAAGAGGTGAGAATAGTTCTTTGTCATGTATCAATCTCGTTAAAAAATGAAACAAGGGTATGAGGATAGTCCTCTTACTGCGTCAACCTCATTAAAAAATGAAGCAACTCCCTCTTCCAAAAATCTCGTAAAATCCCAGTTGAGTCTTTCCAAGATCTCGAAAGTGAACCTTCATTCCATCCACCTAGTTGACTGAAATGAAGCTTTGGGGGCATGTACCTCGATTGTGTCATTACGCTGGGGGCATGCGAACTTATTCAAGCATATTTTTTCATTTCAAGCTTGTGTAAAAATGAACCCATGTCCAATTTACATCTCGTGATTTCCATTTTATCGGCTAATTTCTGCTAGATGAGCCTTGGTTGTTTCATTACATCGCCACCATCTCTTTGGCCGATCATATGCTTTCACTTGGTTATTTTTCCTTTCCTAAGGGACCACAACGATGAGTGGTTTTATTAGCCAGCCTCTTGACCATTACATGTTTTGAGCAGTTCCACCATTGCCGGAACCAATTGCTACCCTATATACCACTCGTTCCTCTAGGACGATTCATGTTTCAACTCTTTTATCAACTCATAAAACTCATATGAAAATATGGTTGAGTATTTTTCCCTTTTGACTCTTAAAAGAGAATAAAATGGGGGTTCGCTTCCAAGCTCTTTTCCGACCCTTTAAAAGCGAAAAGATGGCCAAGCCCCTATCGTTTTGAACTCGTTAACGGATGTGGAATGTCGTGTGCCTAGTACAAGTTTACCCCCTTTTCCGGATAGGATGCACTATTTACGAAAAAGGTATTCCTTGACTGAAATGGTCAAGCAGTTCTCTCAAGTATTGTTTTCTACCTTTTCGAGCTCAAGAGACACAAATGTACGAAAAGAGACCATGTGGAGTTTTCCTCTACGTGTCTTTTTCAAACTCTCTAAACATGAAAAAAGATACCGACTTACAACTTTTTTGGACTCGTTAAACTATTAAACGACATCGGATCCGTCACCATCACGAACATGAGCTTCTCCTTCCTAGGGCTCGTTAAAATTATTAGGTCGGATTCGTCACCATCACAAACATTAGCTTCTCCTTCCTAGGGCTCATTAAACTTACTAGGTCAGATTCATCCGAAGGATGAACTTATAGTGCAAGCATATGTTATCCCCTTCAAGATTGCGATTAAAAAATAATGGGGTACCTGCTAGAAATGGTGGAGGAAATTTTGGAAACCTATCAGTCATGTTGACAGCTCACTCTTGAACATGACACTCTTTGTTTTGTGTCAGGTTGGGACATCCTCCTTTGCATCATTTACCTTCCTAAGTTTGCGCCATTTATTTTTGCCTTCCATTTGATCTCTGCCACGTCATCATGACCACCAATCCCATGGACCCAAAAGCTGCCAAACTTCCAGTTGTTTCGTCGATATGTTCAAGATTTGTCCTTCTGCAATTACACTTACCTCTAATTCTCTGTATCATCCAAAATCATTTTGCATCCTCTCGTCTCGCGTCGATGATGTGGGATTCATTATGGCCCTCCTTCGACACAGTCACTTTCTGTCGACTTCAACTCGTTATCCGGGAAGTTGACCGAGAGACTCCTTTCTGATACCTTAGAGCTTGCATGCCCTAATGGCAAGTTCTTCGCACTTGACGACAAGCTCACATCATTGGCTTTCAATCGAGTGATTTCACGGGTGTTTGACTTCAGTTCCTCTATTCACATTCCATGGATTGTGCTAATAGTACCTTGAGGACCATTGTCATTATTGGTGGTTTCTCTCGTCATTGTTAACAGTGTGCATCATTGATTGGCAATCAAGCAACTTTCTAGCATGTTCAACATCAACACATCTATTCACATGTTAGGATATGTACTTTGATCGGGTCCTGTTGGAGCGTAAGACCCTGGACTCAGATCACAAAAGTCTAGGTTGCAAAGTGATGTGACATGGTTATGTCGATATACATGTCTCTCTCAGATGGCTAGTTGCGACCAAACCAAGAGTTATCATATGTGATCCTTCTCATTGTTGGATGGTTGTGACCATACCTTGGTTTCGTTATGATCCTCTTTGACGAATGGTTCTGACCATACCTTGGTTTCGTTATGATCCTCTTTGATGGATGGTTGCGCCCATACCTGGATCCATTTGCATGATCATTCTCTAGATGGATACATCCATGCCATGATTCATATATCATTTGGCAGAGATCTCAGTCTATGTATATGTATCTGTACTTGCTTGCAAGTTTTCTGACGGCAGACTGGTTCCCCGCAATGATTTTTAAAGCATTTCATCCCTCACTCTAGCTCGGCCTTCACACTTTAGGGGGCATCTGTTACACAACATTTTTTCACTGTCCCTGTACTCCCCGTTCCTTGATCCTGGAGGACCTCTAGAGTGAACCCCACATGCTTTTCCTTCATGAAGAAACTCCCATTGTGTCCCTCTTCATGAGCAAATCAATTCCCTTTTGCACCATTTCCCCTGAAACTTTTGTTTTGGCTAGTTTACAAGACCGGCGCTAATGACCTTTGTCTCCCCTACGCTGATGTGCAGAGACTAGAACTATCCCTTGTGCCGATCAAAGTGACTAAGTTGTGTTCCAGTCACACCAGTCCTGTTATGGAAAGTTTTTTAAATTAGGAGCCAAAACTTCTAGCTCTAGAAGCTTCGTGATGGAATTTTGGTAAATGGTTTGGCTGGATGGGGTCGAGGATGTCAGTTTGGGCTGCTTTTCGCTATAATGATGGAACTACCTCAAGGGATAAGCCCTTCTCCCATGAGAAAAGGATCCATCTCCCATCCATTCATCCTATATAAACCTCCCTTCTTCCCAAGCGCGAGCTATTTTTTGTTGGGTGTTGATATTGGTGTGCTAATGCTATTTTTGTTTGGAGTAGACAGCAAGCTATTACTAGTTGTAGCTATCTATTTGTGTGAGGGAGAAGAGTGATTTGGTTTGGAGTGAAGCCTAAAGGGAAGAGCCTTAAAACTATTGTTGATTGAGGTCATCATGGAATGCTAGCCTAAGTGTGTGGAAACCTGGTCTTGTCAGAGGAGGACTGCAACGTTAAGACAAATAGTTGTAATCTCTCTTTGATATTAATATATGCAACTATCGATTGATTTCCTACATGTTTTGTAATATTACATATTCATGGATTAATGTTTATTGACTTGTTAAGTAGGTTGAATTACAATTTGTCTATTATCACGTTTGTTGTCTGTTGTTGTTTACTTGTTTCAAGTACCTGAAGAAGGAAGCGAGAGATAGTTGGAGCGAGCAAGCAACGACATCATCAAACAGGATAGGGGGACTAAGAGGCAAGCCCTCTTAATTGGTTCTAATCTAAGGAAGTCTTCCATAGAATGTATCTATTATGGCTAGACCCATCATCGGGCTAGAGGAATTCGTTTGTGTCCGCACTTATAATTTTACTTCACCACAGTATTAGAGTGGATTGTGCTCTCTTTGGGTCATATTTGATACCACATGGTGGTATCAGAGCTTGGTTTCCATTCTCTTTGGGTGATATCTGATACCACATAGTGGTATCAAATCATGGTTCACCCATTAGACTAGATGGGCAGGATGTGTTTGTCATGCATGCATGTCAGTTGTGTATTTGTTCTTTATGTTTGTGGATTATGTGCTTGTTATGTATGCATGGTGGTGGTTATTGTTGTCATTGTGTCGCCATGTGGAAGTTGATGATGTTGTTTTTGGGATGCGTTAGTCATGAATGCATGTTGATTGTATATGCATTTGTTATGCATGTCAATGTCGATATGTTGTTATGCATGCATTATTATGGGCATGGTTGTCGTGCATGAGGTTATTGTAGGCATTTTAGGTCATCATGTTGTTGTTGGTATGTTATGATGTTGATGTGTTGACTAAGGTGAAGCAAGAGATGCAGACCATCAGAGTGAGGTTGCAACACTAGACTTTGGGGTAAGAGAAGATCATTATACAGGTATTGTATGTTTGGCATGAAGGTATGTGGTTAATGGTTGTTGTAAGCATTAGGGTTTTAGTAGAGGAGGAATGACATGTTATAGATTTTTGTGAACCCAATGTTTCGAACTACCAAGTGAGTCCATCATCAGGGGATGCGTCAATAGATATTCTCTAGATCTTAAAGATCTATTGACGTATCCCCTGTTGATGGACTCACTTGGTAGTCTGAAACGTTGGGTTCATAAAACTCTATAACAGGTCATTCCTCCTCTACTAAAACTATCCTCACATGTATGGATTCATTATTTAACAGCATTAGGGTTACTTATATGTTTGTAATTCTAATATTATTATGGCTACATATGTGATAAATGATAGTTGATCAGTGTAGTCATATGTCGGATAGTCATGAATGATAGTAACATGTGGTTGTATGCATTACTATTGTTGTTTTATGTTAGATAACTTGATGATTATATTATATGTTGTTGATGAATATGCTATATGATAACTTGTAGTTAACTCGATGATTATGTTATATGTTGTTGATGAGCATGTTATTATTTTTTGTGCTAATTTGGATTGACCTATGCAAATGGTTATGGTTTTGACATTCATGTATGCGTTAATATGTTATGATATTATATCATACTAATATAGATTGGTCGTGTAGATGTGACTATTATGTATCAACGATAATTGTTTATGATGTGAACATGTTAGTTAGTTACTGTTATGGATATCATGACCTTATTTGTGTTTGAGTTGATGTGTTGTGAAGTTATATGGTGCTAACTAGATTGATTGTGCAGACAAGATAGCCTCCCCTAAGATGCATCAAGGTATGAGTTTGATTATGTCGTCTATTTGGTGTTTGAGTGTTTGATTATGTCATCTAGTTGATTTATCTAACATGGTACATTTATAGTTTGTTTGAATGTTTGATTAATTGCATAATATGAGTATGTGTCTGTAAGATTTCATGAAGAAATGATCTTGTTTTAAGATGGTCATACTAACACATATGCATTGAGACACTTGACATGTAATTAAGTATAATAGATGACAATTGTAGCATTATGTCTAATGACTATGAGTTGACTATGGATTATGACATGATTGCTAGTCTTGGTAAAGGTTGATTTCATATTGATTCATATGATTGTCTTGATATTTGGAACATGTCGTTGACATGTGTGAGCAGTTGAAGGGTAACATGATTGGTATTAGTATGACAAGGTAAGGTAACTAGTATATTGTTATGTTTACTTATGCACTAACAAATGTGTTTATGATAGTGTGATGTAGGGGATTTCATGGTGAAAGTGATTGCCATGAAATCTTAAGGAAGGCCCGAGTTGAGATTTCACTTGGAGGCACTAGGAACCATGGGGATGGAGTCATGGTGTTTGTTGCTAGTCTTGTGTTTTTGGTCTTTTGTGATTTGTTGAGCTTGATTTGTAGTTTTGTTTATGTTTGGTGCAAGACCTTACCACTTAGTTTGCGGTGTCGTATTGTGATTGGTTTTCATGGTTTGCTTCTTCTTCTTTCCCTTTATGTTTGAGGGCCTTGGGAATTTGTTTGGGAAAGAGGAAAGTTAGTGGAGCTCGGGGAAAGCTTAATGAAATCCAACAGGTGATGTAAGGCCTCGTTGAAGCTTAGTGCATGTATAAGGGCATCTAAAGGCAAACGTATGACAACTAGTTGGATTGATTGGGTCCATTGGTGTAAATGGATGATGGCAGGACTATCATGAGAAAAGTAATAAAAAAATGGTAAAGTAAATGGGCTTAAGGTAACAAATGCCTTGGCTATCTTGGGAACTGTTATTATCGATGTTGTGCATGTTGTGCATGAATAAAGGAAGTTATCTTAACCTTGACCTTGAGATTTAGTAATTATGTTGTGATCATGATTTCTTTATGTTAATGCTTATATGCATGTATAAATGACGTTGTCTAACAAGGTCACTAGCGATCATTCTTGTGTATGAATGATTGCTTATGCAGTTGAAGGGCATGAATAGGTTCTTGGTTTAAGAGGAATCAAGTGGGAAGAGTAGGCATGACAAATATATGAGGTCAATATCATGTGGATATGAATTGATATTGTATGCTTGTATTATGCCAATGTTTATGTTATGATGGGTAATGTTGAAGGATACATTAGTAGAATGAAAACAATCTGCTTTGCGGCATGCTAGGATAACCATGGATGGTGAAGAGACATTGGAAGCAAGGTTGCTTGGTAGAGACAGTGTGGTTTTGCATGTGCAGTGCTATTGTTGTGTATATGTTGTGCATGTTGTATATTCGGTGATTGTACCTATGGTGATGTGTAATGTTGTATATGTAGTATTGTGTAAATATGATGTTGTATGCCTATTGTATATATGTTGTTGCGTATATATTACATATGCAGTGTTAGGTATAGATGGTGCTATGTACATGTTGGATATGCGGTGTTGTGTACATATCGTATTGTGTGCATGCTGGATATGCAATGTTGTGTGAATATGGTGTTGTGCACATGTTGGATATGTGGTGTTGTGTACATATGATGTTACGTACATGTTGTATATGCAGTGTTATGTACATATGGTATTATGTACATATGGTGTTGTGTGCATGATTGTACATGTGGTGTTGTGTGCACATGGTGTTGTGGACATATTGTACATGTGATGTTGTGTGCAGGTGGTGTTGTGTACATGTGGTGTTGTGTACATGTGGCGTCGTGTACATGTCGTGCATGTGGAGTTGTGTATATGTGGTATTGTGTACACATTGTATAGGTGGTGCAATGTACATGATCCGAGTTGACTCAACTCCCGGATTTAACCAAGATATTTTGCTTATGTGATGTGATTAGAATTGCATTTAAAATAGCATAAAGGAACATAAATTCATACTATAAAGAAGAAGGAACATGACAATCATCAGCAACATAAAACTCAAGACGTTGATAACGAAGTTCATCCAGGAGGGACTACGTCTCCGGGCCCCAGTGTCAAGATGGTGTAGGTTGTTGCATTAAGTGTTGTCAATAGTGATGATGTACATAAGAGGTGTCATAGCTATGATACAAGGAAAATACCCTCATGCAGGAGTGGCTCCAAGAGATGTTCCACTACAGGAACTCTCAGTCAAAAATGACTCCTATCAGTATGACCTAAACTCATGCAAGATGACAATGAGCATCCCTCCAACATGGCATAAAAGGGATCTCAATGCAAACATACATGGCAACACATGAGTATCCCATCAACATAACAACAAAGGGATCTCAAATAAAATATGACGAATCATGAAAACAAGTGCATCCCATAGATGATTCCACATCACATCAAGAATTATGAAACAAGTAAGAAAACAAGATCCCACATCAAACATCAAATAGGGATTTGTACAACGCAATGCATCTCATAGCAAAAAGAAGTACATGAACATATTGCATATACCTCACATCCGAAGGCCATCTGAAGAAAAGGATGTCAAACTGTTGACGCTGGCCAATCAATCTCGCAGTGTTGAATCGTATGGAATGACTGCTCGCACAATGAATGCTGACACCTGCAATCCACTTTGAAAAGTGGCCAAAAAATGAAATGAGAAATGGGAAAATATGAATGCACCATCAGATTTTTGGTGTTGAATAGTGTAAAATCGACTGTCAAAATTCTGAATTCTGAGAAAGTGGAAATCTGGGGCTTAAGGAATCTTTTAGATTCCTCAAAGATTCCCTCCTCTGGGTCCTCTGAAAATCTACTGCTCAAATCAGAATTTTGACTGCACCATCAGGTTCCTGTCGCTGAGAGGTGTAAGATCGAAATAAAATTTGTCCAATTTGAACAAAGGCAAAATCTCACCCTCCTTAAAATTGGCTCAGTCATGGTTCCGCCTGCCTCTTCTCTGGATCATGGTTCCACCTGCAATAAATTAATTAAAAATTTCATGCCTTGATTTTCATGTCATCCTCTGCCTGGGCACACTGATGAAATGAAGGTTTTATAGTGAATTTTGTGGGTGAACATTACTAAGCGGCGATTGTAGGCGGATTGGTATGAACTTCGAATAATAAGTAGGAGGTCAAGTGGTCAAACCCCGACCCCTCCATATTAATAAGCCTTTTATTTTAAAAAAAAATCGTAAAATATTTTTTTTTGGGGGTCAGGTCCGCATTGGGAGGCCCGCCCCATAACCTCCACAAATCCGTTGTTGATTTGAAAGGTTGGCGCGTTGTTTAATGTTTCGTTGTTACGTTTGTTTGACATGGGGCTGCCGCATTGTGGCGGGCCAGCCAACGTGGCTGGCGCGGGATTGATACCTGCCAGCCTTCGTAACCTTTGCATTAACACACAGTGGCGGTGTTGGGGTGTGGGCCAGGTCCACCGAAGGTGGCCCTCCCACCCCTTATAACATATTTAATGTGTTATGTGGTCACAGTTAGGGTGTGGGAGGGTTCGGCAGGGTAATGACCGCCGACCCAAATTTAACATTAAGTTTTGGTTATGTGGGTTGGGTAGGCCGATGGGGATCATGGCTTGTCGGCCCAATCTTAATTAAATTTTAGTGTTGGTTCATTAGGGGGGTGGCGGGGTTGGTGGCCCACCACCCCATAATATTTTTTTTATATATATAATAATCCACATTTTTTCAATTTTGTCTAATATAAGGGGTATTAAACAAATTAACGATCCAACAAATTCACCTGCTTTTGGGAGCTAGGATTCATGCCCTGGGGTTGGTCAAATTATAGGACACTTAAACTTGGCCCATAGTGCAACTTTGACCAGAGCTTTGATTGGCTCGTTCTCCCTCATACGAGTTCAAATTGATGAACCATTTGCACCACTGCGATCAAGACGAGAAGATCTACACTCTGGTATTGGTTCAAAAGCATTTTGATCACTTTGATTTTTGGGCTTCCATAAGCCCTCTTTATCTTATGTGTGTCCCTAGAGCCACCTGGATAAATACATATGGCGTTGTGTACACGTGCAGGTGGTGTCATGTATATGTGATGATGTGCACACTTTGTGCAAGTGGTACTATGTACATTTTGTACATATGGTATTGATGTACATGGTGTATTTTGTGCATGTCATACATGTTGAGTTGCGGCATACGGTACTATGTATGTGCATTGTGTAGTCATGGTATCATGACATGTGTATTCATTGTGTTGTACTCTTTGTACGTATATATGTTGTGTCGCACACCGAGTGTAGGTGTATGTATGTATTGTGTGGTGGTGTACACCGGATGTAGGCGTATCTATTGTGTTGTGTTGTACATTTGGTGTAGGTGTATGTGTTGTATGTCAGGTGTAGGTGTATGTGTTGTATGTCAGGTGTAGGTGCATGTATTGCATGGTGTTATATGTCGTGTGTGGTTGTATGTGTGGGATGTACACTATATGGATGTGCACATGATTAAGGAGAAGGCACTAGGTATTTCTCGGGTGTGGCAACAGATCTGGAGTGCGTACGGAATAAGAACAAAGGTAGAAGTAAGGATCAATGAAGGATAAGTATTAGTATTTTATTTCAGTTTTATTATACATATGACCTATGATTCTGATTTATGATGGTTATATGTGATCTATGATTTTGCTTTATGATGATTATATGTGATCTATGATTTCGGTTTATGATGGTTACATGTGATTTATGATTTTGATTATGATGGATGTGTTTTGAGCTAACATGATGCGATGCGTTTACACATGACAATTTGGTCAAAAATGCTAGTTTGACTTGTTGTGACAGGAAGTGAACATAATTGCAAGTGTAACTTATTGTTATTCAATTTATTTTAAATCTAATGGTTGTTATGTGCTTGGTACAGGAAAGCATGGGAAATGCTCAGGTTGGGTGGTTGATACCAACAGCAAGAATTAGCAGTAGCATTGAAATAAATTACAATGGGCAATAGTATGTTGGTAAAGCATTCAGGAGAAGGGCCATTGTGGGACACTGGTACCCAATAGTATCCATTGATTTCCATGAGCATGTTATGACCGATATGATGGTTTTGAGGAAAATATATGCTTTGGTTGTTTGACCTTTTGATGCGAGGAAACCTTGCTAAGGGATGAACTGCCCGGGATGGGGGTGCCAGCGAAACTTGGAAGGTGTGTGACTACACAGAACGGGGTCACCGGATTGCCCGAGCGACTGTGTAACAAAGAAGCAAAGGTAGGGGATTGATTTTTTTTGGTAATTAGCAATTCCATATGGAATCAAATGCCCACTGGGAATGTGCCCTAGAACAATGAGTTGGTAATTGTCCACTGAGAGGACAAGTGGCGCAGGATTGTAGCGCTGGACATTGGATGCAGCTTTGACTTTGGTAGTGGATTCTGGACTTCTCGATAAGGAAGTAAATCCTAGCATTACTTTTGAGGGTGGAGGTGTAATCTTATGGATTCCCTTGTTGCTGATGCAGACATTGTATCCTTTTATTTGTTGGTTTAGCAAATGTGTATATGTGTATATGTGGTTATTGTAAATATCATAATGAGCTATGTTATAAAGCTCCAATAAGTAGTATGCTTGTCATGTTTTAGCAGTGGTCAATGTAAATACCGCAATGACATAAGTTATAAAGCTCCATGGGCAGTATGTTCAGTTGCAACGGTCTTGTTGATTATAAGTGTCATTGAACACCAAGGATGGTGTTCCCCTAAGCGGAGGGTTCTATAATAGCCCTAGTCAACATTCCATGTAAAGGTTAATAAATGAAAAATAAGACCAAGGTCATGGGGCACATATTCCAAGCTGAATGGTGGAAAATACATCCTAGTGTGGGTGTTCATTGGTTCATTATGGCTAAGGAAATTGGAAAAGGCTTTGGAAAAGAAAAATAGCATTTTTGGCACATTTATTTATGAAAATAATGGAAATTAAGAGAAAAGGAAGGTGAAAGGTCATAGGTTGTATGTGAGGAGGAAAATCAGTAAAAATAATGGAAATTGAAGAAAATAGAGACCTCATTGATAAAAAGGCTTTTGACGATCAATTGGCAAGTTTTTGGCTCAAGGCTTGGTTAGTGTAGCTTTTGGTCAGTTCAATTGTTGAGCTCTCTCATTATTCTCTCTCTCTCACACTCTTAAACACTTAGAGTTTTCTTGGAGCATTCTAGCTTTGGAGTAAGGAAGGAAAAGCAAGGAAAAGAAGGACAAGGAAAATAAAGATCAAGCAAGGAGGAGCAGGATCAAGCAACTTCAACATGAATACTTGTAGGCAACATATTGCATGTGTGATTTCCTAGCTGGTTTTGACATGCATGGCTTTGCATGTTGGTATTTGATTCTTTGGATGTCAGTGGCATAGCCTTGTCAGGTTATGATAGTGGTTTTCATCCCTGCCTTTCCTTTTTCCAAATAGCCATGGTGTGATGGGATTGTTTCTCGGTTTTGAGCTTTGGAATTGTTGAATGGTTATGGAATCTGAGGCAGAGGTGGTCTCGGGAAATTTCCCAAAGGCCTAGGAATCCCTTGACCTGTTTTGGCGGGATACACGGTAAATCCTGGGGTGGAGTCTCGATTCAGGGCCTAGTGATCCGGTGTGGATTGCAGTAAAGCCTTAGAGACAAGGATATGGAAAATTCCTTAGGGGTAGTGATGTTCAGAGACATTCCAAGCTCGGTTTGGTTTTTTTATCTCGGTGTCGGTTTTGGTGAGATCCCAGTTTGGTGAGGGTGGAGGTGGTTTGACCTCTGGATTCCCTTAATTATTTTTAGATTGGTTTATCCATGAGATCCCACATTCATGCTTGGAATATGGCACGGGGGTGACTGGCTGAAAGAAATATTTGGTTCAGCCATGTCTATGGTTAGATGGTATGTGGAACTCGTGAACCTGGTTAGATCTTGCCTATCTTTAATAAAATATAAGTTCTCTTGCTTTTGTACTTGTTATTATGTGGCCCTAATGGATGTTATCTCATTGTTACTTGCATCTTGCAATGCTAGTTGTAAGCATGGATATATAACTGGTTATAGTCATGGTTTTTTCATGTATTTATTTGCAACTGAAAGGATAATGGATGCAAGACCTAATTGATGTCAAAACAGTTAAGGGAAGAGGATGGTAATCTTTCTTGTCAAGTCTCATATGATTTATTAGTCATTTATGCTATGTCTTATATTCATGTCATGTAGATTGCATTGATGTCAAATGTTTGACAGAATGTCAGTCTCAGTTGGGGATGGTCAGGCCTAGTCCTAGAGCCAGTTTTTGGTTTGTAAGTATTTTCATGATGTAAATTATGGATTTTGAAAGCTACAGGGGTTTTTGGGTAGTGACCTAGATTCTGGGCTTGAAAAGTCGCACAAATCTCGGAGTCGCAGGCACAGGTCTGAGGAGAAAAGTCCCCATACACACCCATGCCTTGCTGTGTGGGAGTCTAGAGCCTCCAAGACACACCCTTGTCCATATCAAGGGAGCATCCAGGGGTTTAATGGTCTAAAACTCAATGGGACCTAGGGACTGGTCATGGGGATGACTGGGAAGGCTTCTAGGAATCTTGTAGTAGGTATAGAAGGTTTGTGTTGTGGGTTTTTGTCAATTCCACTTCCTTAAGGTCACCTAAGAGATCGATTCTTATTATAGTAACCCCTCATATAATGTTTACCTCGGGTAAGCTGGTGAAAGTGGGTAGATATGAGGGGAGGCATCATTACAATTTACCTCACCCTCACCCTCCTAGGCCTTGCCCATCTCCTCATCTCCTCCATCTGGCGGTGGGGGAGAAAGCATCTCCTCATCATATGAGCTTATGTCTACAAAATATATAGTACACAAAAATAATTAGACAATTTCGTTAAACAATTTAAATAACATGCTAGAATAAATTTTATTCTAATTCATTAAATAAATAAAATGAAACTAGATTAATTTAAGAAAACACTAATATTTCCTCTATCATCTGGAGGCTCATCTATTGTGAAGAAAATGTTGGTACACCCTCTCCAATCAATCCCCACATACGGATAGCCCTATAAGACAAACGCATATTCATCCACACTAGGGAGTAGCTCTAGTGCCTCATCTGAAATCCTGGCCAAAAACTTCGGTATGCCCCTCTTGGGCATCATTTGCCCCCACATACGCATTCGGGCCTTAGTGATTAGCCTAGGAGGGAGATGATCAAATGTAGGCCTCATCTCCGAAAACCTCTCAAAAATTAAACAAAAAACTTCAGAAGCAAGAGGGAAGGTCTTTGTCCCCTGTCTCGACAACGCTCAACATCGATCTAAACTCATGCAAAACTACCTCAAAAAAATAGCAGACCATTTGATGCAACATGGCCCCTAAATCAAAGAATAAACATAATACAAAATAGGGAAACTAATGCGTTGTCCATCACCACAAGAATGTGAAATGGTGTTGACTAGTAATGAGAGGCACCTAGCCTCCTCTGTAGCAAAAGAAGGAATTCGCAGTTGTCCACCATGAACCTGAAAATTAGATAGACAAACTGCATGAGGCCTGACATATCTCAAAGTGTATGCAAGCTGACTCTCAGCCCCAACACCATGGGGGACATCAGGGAACTAGGGGAAATATACCCTCTCCTAGATAGGCCAGTGATAAAGTAAATTCCCTCCTTAGTGGGCCTCTACCACAACTTAGGACCAACATGGGAAGCCTATTTTTGGACATTCCATCAGTGGAACAGATGCACCAATAGAACAAAGTGTGCCTTTAGGGATGTACCCTCCTCATAGTATTTGAGGATACCTACATTCCTCAAGAGTGATCGTGTCACTGTAGTAATAGGGTGAGGGTATAAATCCATCTCCTTGTCTCTCGCCTACCATGGTCAGACCATATTGTATGGGTTCGTTTGTTGCTCCTACTCCTATTATTTCTCCCTCTGCTAACGCCTATGCTACATAATTGACATGTAACATACATTAGCCTCATACATAAATGTAACCACCTCCTCCCACATTTACCCAAGCTAATCAGTCCATTGGGGTAAACATGTGACGAAGAGTTAGTATGATATGATTCAACTCGTCGAGTACAGTTAAAGTGATACTGACAAGACAAGACCAATATGACAATCCTCAGGAGCTACAAAACCCTCAGAAGGAAACTAACCCTTCCAGGTTCCCAACTCCTGAGACAATTGTAGTGGCCAATCTAGGGTGCTAGATTAGACTAGATTTATTATCAACCAAGGGAGGTAAACTTAGAGGCACGTGTCTAAAGTCTATAGACATAAAGGATTCCTAACTAAGTGTTTACTGTGATAGGCTACAACACTCCTTTACAGGAGGTTAAGATATGTTTCCTCTCACCTTAACACTCAGATCACCTAATTTATCTAACTGTCCTAAAGATACAGCGTATTGCTAGACTGAGATTTTAATCCTCTTACAAGGATGCTATGCACAGAAGCTCTGTCTAGTTAACACTTAAGCATTC
Source organism: Pinus taeda (assembly GCA_000404065.3). Lineage (NCBI taxonomy): Eukaryota > Viridiplantae > Streptophyta > Pinopsida > Pinales > Pinaceae > Pinus > Pinus taeda. Next base: position 120,724 of record APFE031138617.1, on the reverse strand, counting down.
ATGAAAAATCAAAAGCACACTGAACTTTAAATGCACGCAAACAGAGTCTATGGAGATGATTTAAAATCTAACGATGGATCAGATCTTTTACAAGATATGGTTCGATGATCTAACGATAAAATCTTCAAGCTATCACCATAAATACCATTTGCAATAATTTTTTAATCAAATCGATAAAATCATAAACATGGAAATAACTCTTAACACTATGCACACTACTCAAATTCAAAAATGCTAAGGAAATGAAATTAACAGTATACCAATCCGCGTAGGGCCCGTCCACGCTTCAATGGCACACTGAAGTAACCTCAAGCAATGAAAGTATTAACACATAAACACTGTTGGAGTAAAACCGTGACTATAATTAAGTGCTGAAGATTGCAATCACATACAAGAGTTATGTTCTCAAACAATACACAGAGATAATAATCGTAATCGGGATTATCCTTGAAACAAAACAATACGCAGTCTTTATCTGCTTGTCCCTATCTAAATCGAATGTACATTCATTAAGCAGATGTTTCTGCTTTTACAAAAGAGTGATTTTTGGTCCTTTCTAATCTAAACCGATTTCCAAAAAGAAAACAAAACTGGTTTGGGAAACCATGGCTTTTCGCTACCTGTGTAACCAAAAGGCTAGGGTTTGACCAGCGTTGACCGCATAACTAGGAGCTTTTGATTTGCTGTAGAATCAATTTTTCACTATGCATGTACATTCTAGGTCTCGTTCCTATCCATTGCTTTGGCTTGCCTGTCATGCCACGTGTCAGATGATAAACCATTTACAGGATGTTAAGACTTCCTGTAATCTTTTTGTTGAAAATTCCTAATTTCTAACATAAAAATTCATAAATTAACTTTAATGTAAACTAACAACTATAATGTTATTAATTAATCAATTTCGATGGATATAAGGGGTCTATGGAGGAAAAAGATAGACAGATGATGGTGTTTCTAGAAGAAAAAGATGGCAATGGAATGGTACCAACATCTCCCCCAAGCTCAATTACTTAGCATGTCCTCATGCTAATCCTGATGTGCTGCCTCTATACTCTGTTCCTGCCCGTACCTTTGCTGCTTTCAACAATGCATCTATGTTCTTCTGAGCTTGGGCATCCTTCTGAATGTGGAGATTATGTTTCAAATTCTTGTATTTCTCCTTGAGGGCTTTCTTTTGAGTATACCATTTGGTTGCCCACTTGCAAATGTCAGTTTGCTTAGCCTTGAGCTCTTTCATTTGCTCCTTAAGCTTCTCATTCTTCTGCTGGGTTTTCTTACTCTAAGTTCTCAACATTTCGTTCTCCCTCTTAATGACTTTCTCCAGCATGTTGGCCTCCATCAATTCTTCTTTTAACTTTTCAATTTGTTTTTCCAGCCTCCTTTATTTCTTGATTGCAGGTGGTGACTCTTTTCCTTGCCTCTTGTTGCTCTCAACTTCCATTTCGGCTTCCAGTCCAGGCTGTGAGTGAGCACTGCTCTTGATATCCATCGATGCATGTGCATTGGATTCTCATTGATCTTCTTGTGGCTGGGTCTTTTTCACTCTCCTGGATCTTCTTGTATATGTAGTGAAAATTTTGTCTTGCTCTGTTTTCTGGGCATCCTCTTGCCTCATCTTTCTCGTCCTCACACTACTGCTAGGTGGAGGGACATTGCTTGACTTGCGCACAAGGATCTCTTCATCAATGTCAAGCATAAATCCTGAGTGCCCTTGTTGTTCTTGTTCATCCTCTCCATCTTTGATTTGATTGGCAACCAGAAATTCCTTCCATGTCTTCCCCTTTTCTGCACTTCAAATTCAATGAGGATTTTAATTAATCCAAAATTATACAAGCTTTTGTCCTCATTACCCTTTTGCTTTTGGATAGTTTTTGACATCTTGGTCAAGCTTTGCAAGAGGAAATAGGGTAAACTAATGGTGCACTGCCCTTTTAAATGTAACAGAAGTTTGATGTGGTATAAATAGACTATGTTGTAACGACCCTCACACGTAACAAATTTCTGAATGATATACACCATTTCGTCCCATGGATGCATCAGCCAGCTCTTAGGGACACCTTTCTTCCAGTTAACAGATGAAACTCTCGACCTAGACATGAATTGGGTCCATGATTTTTCCTTGAATTGTTTTGTTTTGAAGTATTTTTCTCCTTCTGGGCTAATCCCCAAGGATTGTGCTATGGTGTCTTCTGAAATCCTAAATGAGAAGTTGCCTATCAATGCTTTCTCTCCATTAAATGTAAAGGCAAATTGTTTAGTTACTTCCTCATTGCTCCCATTAAACTTCTCCAAGAAGGGTAGCCATTGTTTTTCTCTTAAAATTGCAATACAGTCATCATGGTACTGAGAACTATCAAATGTGTTTGGCTTTACTCTATTAGTCATTTTGGCAGAGAAACTCCTTCTCTAACCCTCTTCGTTTATGCTTAATAATTCAACAAGGTTCTTTTGGTTTGTTACCTTTGTTTTTCGCTCCACACAACCGACCTAGTAGCGCCCTCTGTTCTCGGGGTCAGCTCCTTCAATGGCTGAGGCAGCGACTGGATGAATGCTCTTGAATTATGGTGGAGGTGGAAACTCGTGAGCCCAATTACTATGCTCCTTTCGTAGCACTTGTTGTTCTCGGCCTTGTTTTGAAATCACAGCACTGGAATTACTAGTATGGAACGCCCTTTTTACAACTGAGAATGAAATTGAACTTTAACAACCGACTTGACCCAATTCACTATAATGATAATAACAGAGCTTATTCATATTTCAATGATAGAGGAGTAGCTGTACTGGGTTATATGAGTACCATCATGAGAACGTCGTGAGCATGTATGGAGTACTGGAGTATGATAACGGATAGTTGTTTGCATGAGTCGACTTGGGTTGAACGATCATGTTATAACTTGGCCGATTCAAAAACAATGAATGAAATCGTGTAACATTTGGATTTCCAATAGTTCACCACCTGTCCCTTGCTCATTGGTACTTGGCCGAATAGGGAGATGTTGGACCGATAGTAAGGTTTGATGGCCGATGAGGAGTTAATAACAAGGCTGGGAGGGTGGTATAATAGAAGATTTAAAAATCGTAGGAGGAGTATGGGGATAGGCTAGAGTGTTGGGAAATGATAGGAATTCGGAATATGACAAGGGTTATGGATATATGGGTGTTTTCGAAATTGATCATAAGCAGTCATAGTCATCACATTTAACACTAAAATAATCTAAGAATTTAAATGTTAAAAATAAAAATTACAACAATACATTACACTTTTATTGGTTGATCAAGAGTTGAGTTGCATGCATAGGTAGGACTGATCTTTCTTGTTCAGATATGACTAATCTTCGTTGTCCATAACAGGTCCCTCTGAGATGAATTTGGATACAACAGGTCCCTCTGAGATCTAGAGAATGTTTGTGCAACTTCTTTGGAATCTGGAAAAGAACTATATGTGTGCAGTTTCCTTGATCTTTGGTGTTGATGGAGCCTCGATGATAAGCAACCTTTGAACTCTGTTGGAACTTTGTTGAAGCTTTGCTGAAGTAGCTTGAGATAGCAGCCTCTAACAGGTCCCTTTGATGTTTATTGAACAGGTCCCTCTAATGTTGGTGCTGGTAACATAGTCTTCTGAACAGGTCCCACTGCATAAAGCTTAAACAGGTCCCTCTGATTAGAACAAAGAAAAAAACAACTTTTTTATTGAAATACTGAAGTGCTGAAACAAACTCTTTGAGAATTTACAATGAGGAGATAAACTCTTTGAGAATTTACAATGAGGAGATGAGGTAAGAAGAACAAAAAGGCACAAAAATGCTGATGCTTCTCCCCCACTAAAGCTTTGACTTGTCCTCAAGTCATTATTGAATCGATGAATCAACAGGAAACAAAAAGAACAAGGAATTCTTACCAGCCAAAAAGTTGGTTTTCAAGTAAGAATTCTGGGTTAGAGTGTGCCAGAGTCTGGTTTTCACATCTAAACCATTATTATTTTTTTTCTAGTGGAAAAAAGTCGTAATTTCTATTGAGTTGTAAGAAATTACATTCTGTAGATGCCTATGCATATGCTTAATGAGGCTGGTAGCCTACTAGATATAGCAAATGACTTTTTTGTGACAGCAGCAGCCATGTACAAAATACAAAAAAATATAAACATCTTGTCCTCTGCCTCCACGCAGGGAGTTCATAAGATCTCAGAGAGATTTGCAAAAAAACCAAAGATAAACATATGTTGTTTTGCAGAGATATGCTCCACGCAGGGAGGCCATCTAGGTCCATACAAAAATAAACCGAAACCCATAGGTCAAAAATACAAGTTTTGAAGAAAAAACAGTCGATTAGTTGACTGTCGCAGAGTTCAGTGATGAAACTGTAGTAGAAACATTATGATAAATAGTAGATATATCCAGCGGTTTTCGAGAAAACCACTAAGCCAAAAAGAAGCTGTGAGTGGGAAATAATCAGCAGTATGGTTATGTCTCCTGGTGAGGATGCAAATATATAAATGGCCTATGGTAATATTGGTGGAAAGTTCCATCCACTTCTTCCTGTATCAACCAGTCCTCTTCCTACCTGTGCGCTACCTCTTTTGATAGGTGGTCTGCCCCTCAGTTGCGCTCCCTGTAAATGTGTTGACAAACAAAATCTAAACCATTATTATTATTATTATTATTATATATTTTAAATTGAAATGAAATGAACTAAGGTAGAGATACTACAACTGAAGGCTGCAATATCTCAACCTCCCTTTGCTGAGATACAGTTTGAAGAAAATCCTCTTTGGTGATGGGCTTATGATAGAGTTTCAACCTATGGCCATTGACAAGAAAGGGGTGACCTTATCCCTCAATGGTAATAAGCTTGACTGACCCATTCTCATAAACTTGAACTATTTCATATGGGCCCATCCAATGTATGGTAAATTTGGCTTTATGATCTTTGAATTTAGAGTCAAAGAGTAAAGCCCAGTATCCTTCTTTGAACTGTTTCTTTTTTATATGTGCATCATGCCACTGCTTTCTTTGTTTCTGCATGAGGAGTGTTGTCTCCTCTGCTTGCTGCCTCATTTCATCCATCTGGTTCAACTGCTGAATTCTTTCTTGTTGTGCTTCATTAAGATCAAGTCCTAAATCCGCAGCCATCTTATAAGTATGTATTTGAAACTCAATAGGAAGCATTACCTCTTTGCCATACACCAACTGATATGGTGTAAATCCTATAGTATTCTTCCATGTGATTTTATAAGCCTAGAGTGCATCTTTGAGCTTCTCTTCCCAATTCTTTCTGTTCATTGGTACGGTCTTAGTGATAATTCCTTCCAATGTTTTATTTGTGGATTCCACCTGGCCATTGGCCTGTGGATGGTAAGGTGTACTTCTTTTGTGCTTGATTTGATATTTTATGTGATGTCCTTAACTAACTTTGAAGTAAACTGAGTACCTTGATCTGTCACTATCTCCCTTGGTACTCCATACCTTACAAAAATTTCTTCAAAAAGGAAGTTTACCACTATTTGTTCAGTTGCTCGGACTAGTGCTTTGGCTTCAGCCCATTTTGTCACGTAATCAGTACATACGAGGATGTACTTCTTACCTTTGGAATTTGGATTGATGGGTCCTATGAAATCTAGAGCCCATTTTTCAAATGGCTCTAGGTGTACTTGAGGCTGAAGTGGCATCTCATCTGTAGATGTTGGCCTACCCATTCTTTGACAGCTATCACAACTCTTCACGTACTTCTTGGAATCCTTAAAAATAGATGGCCAGTAATATCCAAGACTAAGAATCTTGAATGTTGTTCTTTTAGCTGCAAAATACCCACCACACGGTTCATCATGGCAAGATTTTAAAATATCAATTATTTCATCATTTCTTACATATCGTCTAATAATCATATCATAACGAGTGTAAAATAAATCTTCATTAACCCATGAGTATCGAGCACTTTGTTTGATTAGCCTCTTATTTTCCTTTGGAGTAAAATATGGAGGTGTTCTTCCTATGGACAAATAATTGGCCAAGTCAGCATACCAAGGATTTACTATTGAAATTGCAAATAAATTTTCATCTGGAAAAGAATCTTCAACTGGAACAACCTCACCTAGATTTTGCAGTCTAGAAAGAAAATCTGCCACCTGATTCTCCTTACCTAGTCTATCTAACACTGTGATGTTAAATTCTTGTAATAATAACAACCATTTGGTAACTCTGCCACTAGTTACTATTTTATTCATTAATGCTTAATGGCAGAATGGTCAGTATGTACAAAAACCTCATAACCAGTTCTATAATGTCAGAATTTATTCACAGCATGTATGATTGCAAGCATTTCTTTTTCTGTGACTGTGTAGTTTAATTCTGCAGGTGTTAGATTTTTACTAATGAAATAGATGGCATAATGACAAGACTCCTCTTTTTGGCCTAATGAGGCACTTACTGTAGTATCAGATGCACATGTAAAGATGTGAAACGGTAGGTTCCAGTTAGGTCCTTTTAAGACTGGTGTGGTTGATAACTTTTCTTTGAGTGTTTCAAATGCTTGCTGAAAATTATCATTCCAGTTGAAAGGTGCATCTTTGGCTAGAAGCTTAAACAAAGGTAAAGTTATTCTACTAAAATGTTCAATAAACCTTCTGTAATAGCTTGCATACCCAAGAAAACTTCTTACCTCTTTCTGAGTCTTAGGAATTGGCAAATTGACAATGATCTGGATTTTTGATGGATCAACTTTAATGCCTTGAGAAGAAATATAGTGTCCTAATACTATCCCTTCATTTAACATCATAAAACACTTTTCGTTGCTCAGGGACAGATTAGCTTCAATACATCTCTTCAAAACTTTTTCAAGATTCATTAATGCATGCTCAAATGAATCACCATACATTGAAAAATCATCCATATAAACTTCAACACAATCATGAACTAAATCAACAAAAATAACTAATACAACTCTCTGAAATGTAGTTGGAGCATTGCAAAGTCCAAATGGCAAAACATTATAAGCATAGGTGCCCCAAGGACAAGTAAAAGTGGTTGTGTCCTGGTCCTCTAAGGCCATCCTGATCTGGTTGTAGCCACTAAAACCATCAAGAAAAGAGAATGATGATTTCCCAGCTAATGTGTCTAGCACTTGGTCAATAAATGGTAGTGGAAATAATCTTTGAGGGTTGCTTTGTTCAATTGTCTGTATTCAACACAAATCCTCCACTTACCATTTTTCTTGGGCACTACTACCAATGGGGATACCCACTGACTGTCAGAGACAGGATAGATAAAATTGGCTTTCAACACTTTTTGTAATTCCTCTCTAACAATATCCTGAAGCATGGGGTTCATTTGTCTCTGCGGTTGCCTCACTGGTTTGATATTACTATCGGTATAAATATGGTGAGTGCATGTTTCAGGGTGAATTCCGTGCATATCGGTGTAGTCCCAAGCAAATGATTTCTGGTATTTTCTCAATAATTGAATCAATTTCTCTGCCTGAGATGAGTCTAGGAGAGTGCCAATATTCAAAGTTTTTCCTGGACTAATCTCTATGGTCTTGCTCTGTGTGTTTGTGATAGATTGGATAGGAAAAATGTTGTGAAATGTTGTTTGCAAAGAATGAATGGTGCATGTTTCCTGAAAATTTTGTGCCAAAAGTTCATCTGCAACATGGTAGTGGTTATTTCTCAATTCTTCGAAACATCAGGTTGAGAAAGGAACAATTCTACCAAATCGTCATTATTATTTTCTTGAAAATCATAGATTTGGTTGATGCTGAAAACAGATTGAACTTCTGTCGTATCATTGTATTTATCATCAAGCCATAATTTGTGTGCTACTGCTGGTGATTGTGCTGATGGGTAAAGAGTTAGTTGTTTTCTTTCAGTTCCTCGTGAAATGATCATATTACCCGATCTACATCCTATGAATGCATCAGCAGTTGCTAACCATGGTCTACCAAGGATGATAGGGTTTCCTCCTAAATTGGATTTTGGCTGGAGAACTAAAAAGTCCACTAGATACTCCCAAGAGTCCAATGAACAATTATGTCCTCCAAAATCCCTTCAGGAATCACTTTAGACCTATCAGCGAGTTCTAGAAAAATTGTTGTGCGCTGCAAGTTTGTGAGTTGGAGTGTTTTCATGGTTTCAAGAGTCATCACATTTATTGCAGCCCCAAGGTCAATTAAGGTGTTTGGAATATGTATGTTGTTATTTATTGTAGTGACTCTGGGAATACCAGGATCAACATACTTTTCCATTGAAATGGTGTTTGACATCAGGCTAGTTAAATGTCCAATAACATGAATGATTTGTGGATCAACTCTTTCCCTAGTAGGCTTTTTAAGGCACAGTTCTTTGATGGATTTAGTATATATGGGAATGTATTTTATGGCTTGTAGTAGCGGAATTTTTATATAGACATTCTTTAGCTCATCTAAAACATCAAACTGTGCTATAGACATGGGAAGTTTTGTTTAGACCAATCTGTCTGGAAAAGGTGGTGGATGCAACGGTTGCATTTGTTTATTTTTGATGTCATCATTTGGTTTCCTTTGAAGTGGAGTTTCATTTTCATTTTCTTCATTTTCTTCATTTTCTTCTTGTTTACCAACTGCTGGAGATTCTTTGTGAAGTACCTTACCAGACTTCAAATTGATATTTTGCAAGGGTAATGTGGGATATGAGAGTCCCTCATCTACATTGTAAGCTGGTCTCTCTGCTCTATTATTTGGATTTGGTATAGGTTGAGCAGGGATTTGAGTAGGTCTAGGAGGTTGTGGGTTAGATGGAAGTTGTAATTGTGGTGGATTTATTGGTGGAGGAGCAGGCAATGCTTTTTGAGTGGGTTGGGGTTGATGTGGGTAAACAACTTGCTGCTGAGGATATTACTGATATGATTGAGGATATGGCAAATATGGATGATGATATTGTTGATATGGCTACGAATATGGTTGGTATGGTTGAGGGTATGGTTGATATTGTTGAGAGTATTGCTGAGATGGTCTCCAGTGTTGTTGTGGGTAACTATTGGGTCCCTATAATACTAGTGATTACCCCATTACTATTGTAGTTGTACCCCTTATTAATATCGTTGTGCCCCTATTGCTATTGTTATTACTGTGCCCCATAGAATCCCTCTATTGTTATTTTTGTGGCTTATATTATTATTGTTAGGTCGGCGGGGTTATATTGTGACTCCTTAGACTCCTATATATAGAAAGGAGGTTTTGTCATTTGAATCATCCAAGAATTGTTCATTTATGTAATGTAGAGGAGGTTGCCCCCTTGAAGAGGCTGAATTCTAAGGCGTTGATATATCTTTTCTATCTTTTCTTGAGCTGGTGTCATAACATTTGGTATCAGAGCTTTGGATTCT
>APFE031138617.1:41644-89821 GCA_000404065.3 Pinus taeda | reverse complement strand
AGCTAGTTTGTGTGTAGCATGTGGAGATAGTACTGAGTACTTGTGAGGAGTATTGTACTATGTATTGTTACATGTCCTATATCTTTATAATATATAGATAGTTGGGGGTTTTCAGCTGTATGCTTTCCCCATTACATACTGCGTTGATATGTGTGATTGATGTTTCAATGTGCACATGCGATTGTTTTTTTAATTCCGCAAATTGATGATCAATAGTAGAGGAGGTTATGTATTATGCATGCATTCCGCAAGTACTGTATAATCAGGACAATCTCTGTGAATAAGTGTTATATTATTCAAATTTCTACAAACAAGATCTAAAATTTGGACCCGAGGTTCATAGCGATTTTGGCTCAAATGAGTTTTTTTTTTTAACTTCTGAAACTTCGTAGAGAAAACGTTATAGAGAAAATTCCACGATGACCTGTTTGGAGTAGCGAAACCCTAGAATCCAAAGCTCTGATACCAAATGTTATGAAACCAGTGCACAAAAAGATAGAAAAGATAGATCAACGACTTAGAAATAAGCCTCTTAGAGGGGGCAAACTCCTTTACATTACACAAATGAACAATTCTTGGATGATTCAAATGACACAACCTCATTTCTATATATAGGAGTCTAAGGGGTCACAATATAATCAAAGCCGATATAACAATAATAATGTAAGGGCACCACAATAACAATAGTGGGCTTCTATGGGGCACAACAATAACAATAAGGGGGCTACACTAATAACAATGAGGGAATAGTGGGCTTCTATGGGTAACAACAATAACAATAAGGGGGCTACTCTAATAACAATGAGGGAATACACTAGTATTATAGGGACCTAAGATTTCAATTTTGAGATTCATGTAGAAAATAACACTATGTGTTGGAATTTTCAAAGAAACCGCATTAGTATCTTAATAATAATAATAAAATGAATAAAAAAGGAAATGTAAAAACAAGAAGAGGGTAAAGAAGGAAGGATAATAAGGAAAAACAAACAAAAGAAAAATCAAATTAAGAAAGATTAAACGAAGAGAAGGGGAGAGGAATTTTGGGTTTGCAAAAACATGATGAAGAGTAGAAACCGAGCTTTTAATGATCTTTCATTCTTCATCATGCTTGATATTGTTGGGATACTTTTCAATTCTGATGGCTTTCTTAATTTTTCTTCAAGGTAGGTCCACCAGAAGGGAATAATGGTTGATGTTGGTCATGACCTTGCCCCCTGCCCAAACTAATCTGAGCCTAACCCCAAGGACATTGAGGAGAGTTGAACATGTGATCTCCCAATAACAAGGTGCTTTAGCAATGGGACCTCAACCAATTATGCTAACCCCTTATACACCTTTCTTTTATTTTGAATTATGAATAGCTATAATTATCCACAATTCATCATTCAATTAGAAAAAAAGGACTCAAATAAACATTTCATTGGGTTTAAAATATTAGAAAATGGAAACCACATCAGAATCACAACATGTTATTTTGCGCTGCAAGTTTCAAAATTCTACAAAGGTAGAGGGCTTGACCACAAAGATCCATTTGCAGCCTTAAAAGCAGATATTGCAACATATTCTCAGCTAGCTGAAGTCTTTATAGTGGGTGATTTCAATGTTAGGATTGTAAGTGAGCAAGCTAGCATTTTTTGCTGTAAAGAAGACTGCGACCCTATTTGGCTTACAGAAGAGAGTAATCATCAGTGGGAAAGAATTTTAGAGGACAAGGGCTGCAATCTCTTTGGTGAACAATTGCTTACTCTATGTGAGGCCTTTGATTTAGTCATTTATAATGGCTTGACTAGATGGGAAAAGTTCGGTAATTTCACTTACAATACTTACAATGGAGCAAGTGTAGTAACTTATGTAATTTGCTCACATGGTTTGTGTGAGAAAATGGAGGAAGTTTTGATTTGAGATCAGCTTTGGGACTTAAAATCAGATCACAAGCCAATTTATTTAAGTTTCTCTTGGACTGGAAAGAAACAATTAGAGCCAAAAATTCAGCATGTCCAATAAAATCTCCCAAAGGGCAGAATTCTTTTGACTCCAGAAAATTGTATACCTTCAAAATGACGCTAGAGAGGCTCTTCGAGAAGGAGAAAATCACAATTCACAACCTTCATAGTCATGAATTAACACATTTAATTCAATGCACACTCGTAGAGTGCAAAAGAGCAAAAATTAAGAAGTCTGAAACAAATTTCTTTCCGGTTAATGCTTGGTTTGACGAGGAATGCATAAAGGCAAGGAGAATGTGGAAAGAGTCAAACAGGGATAACATATAGCTCAAAGCTTACAAACATTTATTAAGCAAGAAAAATGCCGATTTCATGGTTTCAAGGAGGGAAGAACTAACCTTCCTTGGGAAAAATAATCCCAAATCATTTTGGAAGGAGCTCCAACCGAGAAAGATACAAACTGGAAATAGTATTACAACTTCTAAATGGTTTGACTATGCAAGACAACTATATGAGTAGGATCCCAAGGTTGACCCTCCCCCTTTGGTCAACACTGATACTAAACTCTTCATGGTGCAAGAGGTAGAGATGGGTATCAAGAAGTTGGGTGTTGGAAAAGCAAAAGACTTAGCTGAACTCCAAGTAGAATCTCTAAAGTGGGGCTCAAAGATTATTGCACCTCACATTACAAAAATTTTCAACAACATCATAAAACGGGGGCTCCCCACAGATTAGACAACTAGTCTAGCAATACCTCTTTTCAAGAGCAGTGATGTCAATAATCCCTCCAATTATAACACCATCACGATAAGCCCTTTGTTTGCAAAGCCATTTGGAAGCATGCTAGAAAATAAAATTAGCAAGTGGGTAGAAGAAAAAGATAAGCCTGCTAAGGGGCAAGCAGGTTTTAGACCTAAACGTTCCACAATTGATCATTGTATAACTTTAAGGCACATCATTGAAAAAGTTTGGGAGAAAAAGAAAGAAGTCTTTTGTTGCTTTGTTGATTTCAGAAAAGCGTTTGACATGGTTCCTAGGGATAAGCTTTGGCACAAAATGGAGGAACTTGGGGTTTCTAAACATTTGAGAGCAACAATGCATATCTTATATGGAGAGGTGAAAGTCAAAATTAGAACTTCAGCAGGCATTTATGAAATTTTTAGAAGCGATATCAGGGTCAAGCAAGGTTGTCCACTGTCTCCTACCCTTTTTGGTTTATATATCGACAATCTTGAGGAGTGGTTAAATTCGCAAGGGGGGTGATGGTATCTATTTGGGCAAGTTTGTTATAAGGCTTCTTTTGTATGTAGATGACCTTATTCTGATTGCCAAATCGGCTCTTGGTTTGCATGAACACTTACTATACCTTAAGCATTTTTGCAGAAGTGTGGGGATGCAAGTCAATATAAGCAAAACAAAAGTAGTGGTTTTCTTTAAAAAAAGAAAACATAACCAACATAAGTTCTACTTTGAAGGCAACATTCTGGAAGAAGTTGCGGATTACAAATACCTCAGAATTGACTTGAACAAAAATATAAGCTGTGATGGTTGTAGAAAGAAGAGAACTTTGGGGGGTTGGAAAGCATTTTATGCTTTTCAAAATAGGTGTAGAGAGGCAACGTTGTGGGACTGGAAAACCGCTCAAACTCTTTTTGGGCTTCTAGTGATTCCAGTGATTCTCTATGGTTGCGAACTATGGGCTAGCAGTACATCCAACATGCAGTGGAAACAAATTGAGAAAATTTAGAAGCGTCTGATTACAAACAAATTCAAGATTAAAAGTGTAGTTCCTTATGTTATATTGTTAAGTGAAATAGGGGCTGCTCTTATTGAAGCAATTGCTATGATGTGAGCCATAAGGCATTTAAAAAAAAAGAGCAAATGGAAGAGGATAGATGGCCTAAGGTTGTGTTTAATGACATATTGTGCAACAGAAAAAAAACTTGGATGCAACAAAATAACAAATAGTTTAGTAAATGGGATATTTGCTTGAACACGTGTCCCATAAACAGTAAAGAGATAAAAACTTTTGTTATGGATAAGTTCCACAAGCGTACTTGGAATAAGGAGTTAGAAAGAAAGAAAAAGTACTATATTGAAGTGTTTAATCCCACTCATAGTCATCAACCAAAAGCATACATAGATGCTAATATCTCTTGGAGAGCCAAAATTCTTATTGCTCAGTTAATGACTAATTCTCCTCAACTCTGTTGCGAAACAGGACGTTGGAAAAGGCCAAAAAGAAGTGTGGGAGGAAAGAGTATGCATTTTTTGTTATTTCGGAAAAGTGGAAACATAAAATCATTTCATTTTAGAATGTGAGGCCTTCAAGACAACAGGGAAAGTTATGCAGATATGCTGGTAGCTAACTCTTGGGATAATCTATTTAGTGAGGGATTTGTCGAAACGCTGGGAGCATTTATTGTGAGGCTTTACAGAAAAATGGTTGAATACATCAAGCAAATGAAAAGGCAATTTGTCTCACAAGCTATCTTTAGGCTCATGGATGTTAAAATAATTTTCTTTCTTTCTAATTACAATTTTTTTTTTTTTAATAAAAAATTGTAACAAAACTTTTAATTTATTATCCAATTAAATATTAAAAAATATTTTTGTTATTATATTAAAAAATTATTATTTTTAAAGTTAAACATTAAGTTAAAAACAAATTAATAATAATCTAAAAACAATGGATTCTATAACCTTGCCCTCATGAGACTAACAATCTAAAAACAAAGGATTCTATAACCTTGCCCTCATAAGACTAACAATACAATCTCCCAATAACATAGCGCCAATACAATACACGTTCACCACTGCAAGGCCCTTATTTGATCATGGAATAAGGTTATTGAACTCATGGTATGGTATGATTTTAACCCACTTTAACCGCCTCTCGTTCATCTATTTGTTCACTTGTATGTGCGTAGAATCCGTAATACTCATACGCCGATCACAATTTGTTACCGAGGGACGGCAAGACATAAAGTGTAAGTTCCCCTCCCATTTTGAGCTCGAGCGCTCCTTGTCCTCGTTCTTGGTTTGCTCATTTCCTCACACTGTCGTTGGCTGTCGCTATTCTGTGGAGAACAGAGTTGATATAAACGTGATAAACCGTTTGAGTTGCTATGCGTAATTTTTCTTATTAATTTTATTTATTTGTCGACTGGAGCCGAATCCAATTGGACTGCGAGAGTGGAATCAACAATGGAGGAGGATTCAATGGCTGAAGACGCTGAATACCAAATTCCTACTAACATTGACGAAGTCGGTGTTGAAGACCGCGGAATTCTATCTCCTATTAAAGAGGAGGATTCCAAGAAAATGTCGGACGATGCAGAGTCCAATTCAGAGTCAGACTCGGACTCAGAAGATGAAGGCGCTCAAGATGCTCATGTTCTGTCCCTGGAGGCTGCAGTTGCAGAAAATCCTCTTAATTATGATACTAATGTAGAGGTACTGCTTTCTTTTTGATATTCTCTCCACTTTTTGTGAATGCCTTTGTCAGTCATTGTTTCCTGGTTAGGGTTTAGGGTTCAACTTTCAGATAGAAAATTTACATTTTTCAAGTTGCAAACTAACATAGAAACACAATTAACATGCAATATTTTAAGGAAAACATTTATTTTGGACAGTTTGATTTCTGTTAAGCGCCAACAGCGCACTTCTTATTATGGTAAACTCAGGTAGCTCAAGTCAGCCTAGTGCTCATGTTTAGCAAGTTTCTCAATCAACACGTTTAGCTTGACCCACTTCCCAGCGCGAGGCATCCTGATCACTGTAGAGTGTAAACACTGCCAAGTATCTAGTTAGCGTGCACTGCCAGTTGGCGTATATCACTGGACAGCCCTGCCATTGGACGGTTCAGCTACACGCCACTTAGCAGGCACATTGACCTTTGAGATTAAGCTTTAGCCCATTGGCACCTAAAGATGGTGATGACTGTGATGTTGGTTTCTATCCATTGAGGCCAACTTTGGTATAATGGAATTACAAACTAAAATTAACAACTTCGATTCATCAGGTTGTTTCTGTGATTGAATAACTTGGAAATGAGATTTCTTCGTTTTATATGATTTTTATGGGTTAATATGTTATTGAGTTTGGTTCTATTACAGATATTTTGATAGTTAGATCTAATGTTTTTCAATAGAAAACACTCTTGTCTTCCCTACTTGTACTAAGCTTGAAACCCTTGCAAGAATTCTGATCTTGCTCCCTTCTTTCCTTGCTTGGATGAGCTCCAATTTCCTTGCGCTGGTCCAGGAATTAGCTCCTATTTTCTAGCTCATGAGGAGCTCCTATTTCATAGGAATATCCTCATAAATTCTAGCGCATTCCACAAGGAAAAACTTCCTTCTACCAAACTTGCACAAGCCTCTCCTTGGCTTGTCTTTCTCTCACATGCTCCACACACAAACTCATGCTGAAGAATAATGATGCAAATTGTGCCTTGGTCCTCCTTATAAGGAAATCGAATTAGCTAATTCTGGCAAGTTCTATTTTTGGAACTCAAACTAGTCTAACTAGCTCATGTGACTCGTCTTGCCTCAATTTAGAACTTGAGACTCACTCGCTTGTCTTTTTCCAAAGATAACTCGCACTAGAAGACACCAAACAGAGCCTTCCACTTCTATGCATAAGTCAGTCTGCTTCATAATGCGTCCTAATTTTTAGGAACTCAAGCATGCTAAAGAAGAACTTGTTGAGGTCTCTTTGACTAAGGCACAAGTTAAAGAAGACCTTCACTCGCTACTTTTCAACAGTTTCTAAGGACTTGATGCTCCATCTCATCAAAAGGAACAATTGCATGTCCCAATGTTATCAGAACTGAACTGGTGACTTAATCGGAAAACCCTCTGAACCAAGAACCAATCGGAGTTGGTAAAAAAACCAGACCAAAAAAATGGTCGACCAAAAGCACAAAATATTCAAATTTTAAAGAAAAACACATATATTCATGTGCATGCATATGAATCCAAATCATTTTATGCACAAATAAGCAGAAGTTCTCATCTATATAGCATGTAATGGTGCACGTGACCAAAATAACATCAAATGTAATTCGTCTTTAAACTGAAAATACATCAACAAACAGGCTCTAGATGGCCTCTAGCATCCCAAAAGAATCATGCTACAACAAATGCCTCCCTATCATCATAATCAGTGCCTATATTGGCATTTTCATCATCAATATCACCCTCTAAGCATTAAAATAAGATAGAAAAAAACATAGCATGTCAAGTCAAGATTTTGTTTGAGTGATCGGTTCGTTGTTAGTGGGGTTGTGATAGAGGAGTTCGAAAACAAATGCTACTAACATCAAGATACATAAAGGGTTTGGTGCTCTTGATTAAATACTAGTTCCATGCCCTCATACATGACCAAATTTGATGGAAACATTGCAATCCCCCCAATCTTGAAATCCTGAAAAATTGTTAAGTTTGCTGGATTTTGAGTGAGATCTAAAATTCTACTCTCTCCATATGAAATCTAATTAGGTCGGAACTACTCAAACATCTTGAGTAATTTCATGGTAATGTTAAAAATCTAAGTAAAAGGATGAAAATGAAAGATAAAGGAGAATGTCACTTTTATTTAAGAATTTAACATTACCGTGAACTGCGTAGCAATACCAGGGCCATAGGGTTGGATATTAGGTTCCCCCATTTAAAAATTCCCCTTTTTTTCTTAAAAAAATTACATTTCAAACATCTTTGATCAACTTATATGGAACTGGCAGGTTCATGATCGAAGCAACCATTTTCAGTTCAAAACCTCAAACCAAATGAGACCGGATGGTTCCACAGGAGGTTTTGATAACATTGGCATGTCCCAACCCTAATGAGTGATAAACTGCGTCATCTTAAAGTGTAGATTAAAAGCTAAATCACAAAGAACAAGCTTTGTTCCTTGAGCTATTCACCTAAATACAAAGCATTATCAAAAAGAAGTAAAAGGCACACCAGAGGGGTGGAAAAAGCAGACTGAGCTGAGTCACTGGATTTGTCTTCCCCCCACATGCCACAAATCCAGCATGTCAGACATGATTCGTTGCTGACACATGTTTGATTGCTGCTGGTGCTTGTCCGAATTTTGGGATGTGTCGGGAAGGAGTCCGATTCGTGCCTAGAGAGAATCACGATTTTTGGACACGTGTCTGCTGAAAAGCGATCGTCACACTTGATAAAAGCTGAAATTGGGTTGCATTTGTCCATTTGCATTCACTGTTTGGGTGCTGTGGGATTGTGGGAGTGACCAACAAAGGAGATAAGAGTGTTTTGGATGATGGTGATACTCTTAAGGGGTCAACCTCCACACTAATAGATACATAGATTACATTAGATACAGAGGAGGAGGATGCATAAGAGAGAAGTGGTGGTACTATTGCTAATTATGATGTTGATGAGCTATACGCATAACCTATAGCCTGCTAGCAACAACTTATGAGATTCTTCCTTCCTGTTCTATGGTTTCGGGTTCTAGTGTCTACCTTGTTTTTTATTTGCTATTTGCCATTGGCGTTCTTAGCCAGGAGTCCTCAAGACTCAATACCTATGTAATACATTTTGATTTTGATGACGTAATGAGAAAATTGCAGTTTATGGTTAATTTCTTGTGTTTGTCCAATGTTGATTTATCGTATTTGTCATTGATGTTGTACTAAGTGCTAGTTGTAAACTTGTATTATTAATGAATCATGATTGTATTTATAATGTTACAATGTGCATGCATGATTGAATTTGTATCATCATGAGAATGTGTAATATCTATTAATTCTTGATATATATATATATATAGATAGATATATATATAATGTGTCCTACATGTCATGTTTCGGGGGTTCTCCATGTCCTGTGTTAGACTCTTGTATTTGCATGTCCTGTGTCCCTGTGTCAGGTGACTTAGAGGCCGAGCAAGGCGATTCACGCATCCACGCTTGCTCCTTCCATTGCATCTATACACTTAGGATGTGGAATCCCATTAATTAGTCTCCTAACCATGAAGTCTTTCCCCTCCATTACCACTTACTCACAACAACACCTATTGATTTAAGGGTTAACCTTAGAAATGCCACCCCTCCTCCTCCTCCCCCCCCCCCTTCCCCTACCTTGGGGGCTGGAAGCACCTAATAGGGTTGACAGTTTAGCCAGCCCTACAAAGTTAGGGGACACCCTTACAAGACTTGGTCTAGTTAGATATTTGAAGGTGATCCTAGTTTGAAGTATTAATATGCCCTTAACACTTAAATATAGTCCACGTAGATGCATTTATGATCTTATTCTCTAATGAATGTTTGCTTTCACTTGAGTTTGAGTTGGTTTTGCTAGGTGGTCTGGAGTAGTAGAGACCTTGAGGGCACCCCATTCCACATGATTCCCAGGCCATATGTTACATTTCAGAGAGCATGATGACTTAACAACTGCAACATTGCCACTTTTGACACAGTGTGGGGCCTTTTGATGACTTGAGCAATTGGGATACATCCCAGAGCACCACTATGAGCTAGAATGTTGGGATTCTCTTACCTATCATGGATGATTCTTGATGATGTACAAATGGACCTAGCATGCCCCTAGGTTGGCCTTGCTACTACTTGATGGGCATGCCATGATCCAGGGCCTAAATGAGAATGGTCATCCTTAGGATGATGGTGCTCTAACGTTGGAGAGAGGAGGCACTACATTGCTAACTTGTCACCCATGGAGATGACTTGTGGCACCCATGGCTGAATTTGGATCCTTGGAGCTACTTTGATGCATGATTTGTAGATTCCTCCCAATTGGAGTATGATCATGATGCTTGGAGGCATTTTTAGCCTTGTCTTTGCCCTGTTGGAGCATTTGGAGCCCAAAAAGGGCCTGATGTCATCACATTCTTAGGCTTATAGTGCACATGTGTGGGCTTATCTTGGTTCATTCTTAGGTTTACGACTCACACCTGTGGGCCTAGCAACTATACCATATTTGAAACACTTAACAACCATAGTGAACATGTTAGTTCCTTTGTTCAGGCCCTGCTTCTCTAGCGTATCATCCGCTGTAAACACACAATTCCGCAACCTAGTATTCAGGTAGAGTTGAGGGACCACCCTTTTCACCTTTAGGTCATTTTCTGCTTGGTCTCTTTCCTCCATAGAGTCTC
The DNA here is from genome assembly GCA_000404065.3 of Pinus taeda. Classification (NCBI taxonomy): domain Eukaryota; kingdom Viridiplantae; phylum Streptophyta; class Pinopsida; order Pinales; family Pinaceae; genus Pinus; species Pinus taeda. The sequence continues at coordinate 79,727 of APFE031138617.1, read as the reverse complement.
GGCTTACAGAGACTTCGCTATCGGGAGATAGAGATATCCTTATCTTGTTATTTGTTCATCGAAGGCCATCGCTTTTGATATCTCTTTAGGTTGTGCTTGTGGATGGTTTGCAGAGGCATCTTAGCTCCTTCAGCTAATGACCATCTCCCCAAAGTGCCTTTCTCCATTTAGTTTCCCCCTTGATGGAGCAACACATCTCTTATCGACTTGGTGGATATGGAATCAAGCCATTAGAGAGGATACCTATAGATTATACATTCAGGTCACTTGGACATCCCCCTTGGTGAGCCTTGGGTCAAAGATGTTCTGCGTAGAGTAGTTTTTGGAGCTGCAGTATGGCGTCATTGTTCGCCCCCATTATACTTGCAGGGATTGGATGCAATCACTCAGGATCCCACTGGGGCAATTTGTACTTGGGTCCCATTGACTTTGGGTGGAGACATAGCACCATATACCACGATCTGATAAGCTTTGCCAATTGTGCCATCTACAGGAGCCAGAGACTGAGATGCACCTCATTTTTCGATGCACCTCTTTTTTCGATGCACATCATTTTTCGATGCCCCATATACTATGAAATTAGAGGACGATATCATTGCCTATATAGAGAGTCGGGAAGATCCCTGTCTACCTTTTCGGTATCCTAACTAGAGATGCCTAACCCTTTTCATCAAGGAGATATTTAGATACAGAGTTAGATCCTACATAGTACATACCCCACCTCACTCAAGGATGATCCAGATGATCACATCATACTTTTAGGTTGATCCTGTTGATTGGAGCAACAAGCGACGCGCTGAGTCCTAGGGTATTTCATATAATAGAGCAATGATACCTGGGGTCTTGCCTTAGCCCCTCCCTTTGGGAGGCCAACCGGTACCCTCGAGACTATTGTGGAGGTGTCAAATAACACATTAGCTCACTTACACCCAGAGTGTCAGAGAGTTTAGTGCTAGATGGTTCCTGAGCTAGCCCCCTCTCGCTAATGAGATGGTTCTTGAGCTAGGCCTCTCCTCGCTAATGAGTTCCTTCCCAACCCCAATAGAGTAGACAAAGACTTATAGAGAGATTCTTTCCTTTGGTCTCAGATGTTAGGGGTATCCCTTGCTCCTACATGCCCCCCAGGATCATGTAGCCAAACTCCCCATTGGATCTAGAGGACTCCGATAGCGAGCCAACACCATTGTTGCTCTCCTTGCCGTTGGCTATCAGACTCGGACATTCTTGACATCATCAACCTCCAGCCTTGGACTTATTCATTTAGCCTTCTACATGATCTGTTATATACATGTTTATGAGGTAGCCCTATTATTGTTGTATCCTTTTCATTTTATCCTAGTTTTAGCTTTGGTATTTTCTAGGAGTTGCATTTGCACTCCCACATTGTAATTGTACTGGTTGTATCCTTTAGTCCCATTGACCTATTTATGGTCATTCATTGGAAATTAATAAAATTATCTTCATAGTTGAACTTATTGCAATATTATTGGAATTATTCTAATAGTATCGCGGCTCGCCAAAAACAACCTTGGCGATAATATCAGTGGTAATTATCGCGATAATTTTAAAATTATTGCCTTGTCACTTCCAAACTATTACCAAATTTTTACTGTTTTTAGGATTTCAAGATTGGCGGGATTGCAGTGTTTCTACCGAATTCTATGATGCATGAGGGTATGGAACTAACATTTAATCAAGATCACCAAGCCCTCTATGTAACTTGATGTTGGTGGCATTGACTGTTGAACTCCTCCTTCATGACCCTAGTAAAAATGTACACTTCACTCAAGCAAAATCATTGATTAGGATGTTAAGCTTTTTCTATCTTATTTTAATGCTTAGAGGGTGATCTTGAGGAGGATCCCAGTATAGGCAATGATTGTGATGTTATGTAGTTATTTGTTGTATTATGATTTTCTTTGGATTTCAAAAGCCATTTAAAGCCTTTTTTTTTATCTCTTTTGATTCAGAGATGGATTGCACTCGGTGATATTTTGGTTATATGCACCCTTGCTATATACATGAGAAATTTTGCACATTTGTGTATAGTAATTTGGATTCATGTGGATGCACATGAATTATATGTTCTTTTCAAAATTTGAATATTTTATGTATTTTTTGGTCAACCAATCTTTTGGTTTTGTTCTGATAACATTGCTGAGGATGTTGTGACCATTTTCCATACATGAGAAATTTTGCACATTTGTGTATAGTAATTTGGATTCATGTGGATGCACATGAATTATATGTTCTTTTCAAAATTTGAATATTTTATGTATTTTTTGGTCAACCAATCTTTTGGTTTTGTTCTGATAACATTGCTGAGGATGTTGTGACCATTTTCCATCAAGCAAACGAGGGGAAATCTATTGTTTTCATTCCCGTGATTCATCTTATGAGATACATTTATTTTGGTTTTGATATGATTTTGTATCATTCTATTAGATATTATGACTTAGGGCAAATATCATATTTCAATATCGATATGTGATTTATCACTCGACATCTTATACATCTTATATATCGATTTTATTTTCATATTTATGTAGCAATGCATTTGTTTGATGTTGATGTTGTTTTATAAGTTAAAAAATTGAAAAAAAATTCCTGATAATTTCTGATATTTTCCCTGATGTTGCCGATAATTTAAATTTTGGAGTCTTGGCGATAAATTGCCGATAACGGTAAATGTAACATTGATTATCTTATCTTATCTCATATAACATGCAGAAAACAGAACTGAAGATTTAGACCTTTAAACAGAGCTTAGAATCATCAAACACAATAAATATGTTTCTTTGTTTGAGGCCATGTTCAAGTATATTCATGCCTATAATTGCACATCAAGCTTGCTCAGTAGAGACACCAATGCATCACAAATAACATTGATAAACAGGCTTCAAGTTCCTTTACCTTCATACAAGGACCCTTTACCTATAATAAATTATAACAAGTAACTACATGAACTTCTTTGTCATATATTTCTACAGGAGAGTATCCTTGGGGCTTACATACAATCCTCATTAAAAAAGTCATGGTTGTATATGGGACATCCATAGTTGGCATGTATATGAAAGAAACATAGTGGTACCATCATCCATGCTAGGAATGATAGAATATTGTATATAATGCTTTTAACAAAGCTTATGAAGATAATTAATAACTGGGTAATAAGTTGGCTATTTACATTTGCAGCCATTTCTTGGAGGGCTTGAGAACCCACATGGTCATATTATCTAAAAGCTGATTGGACATTCCTCAGTTGTGAGGTGTTTCTAGTGATTTTAACATAATCTAACATAAAACTTTCCATAATGTTTTTTCATTAAGTTATAAAACAATTCCATTCCTGCAAACAGTACTGTATAAGGCAAATCAGTACAACTATCAAGAAGTTTAGTTTCTGCAAGCAATATTATAGTAGGAAAATTAATACAATAGTCAATTACTGTAAACATTTGATACACAATAGGAGCAAAGTACATGCAGACATTGATCTGGAATACATGAAAAATAGCATTCAAGCACACAGAGAAGCTTGTGGGCTACTTTTGATGAAGCAGTGTAATTTGTATTTTTTGCAGTACATTCAAGCACTTAGAAAATACGGCCATGTGGAGAAGCTTCGAAAAGCAAGAGAAGCAATGAGTGCATTGTTTCCTCTGAATCCTACAATGTGGCAGGAGTGGACAAAGGATGAAGCTTGCTTGATTACCAGGTATATACATGTACATGTTTGTGATATGCGTGAGTGCATGTATCATGATTACCATGTTATATTGATGTTCTAATTATGTTGTTACATTTCATATAATTAATATTCATTTACCTTCAAGTCTACTATAATTAGGGACAATATTGCTTGACTACATGCTACGGGTCTACACCTTCTCTTATTACAAGGAAAATATGCTGCAGGTCTGCACCTTCACTTGGAACGAAGGTGACACTTGGATTTTTTATTAAATTCCCTGTACATGTTGATTTATGCTCCTCAGAATTAAATTCAAGAGGCCTTTTGACAAATGGAAGTAGCTAAAATCAAGAAATACAAGAACTAGGACACATCTGTTATGCTATACCATTAAATCTTGCAGAGAGTTGAATTTTATGCCAAAAAGAGCATCATCACAGTTATTCTGTTAATTGACAGACTGTTTAGCCCAAATAGAGCAGTTCAAAAAGATTGATTGCCGATACATGTCACTAAACTCAATTACCAGACCCTACTTACGAAGGAAGAATTCAGCCGGATTTTTTTTGCAAAAACCGTAGAACTCTGCTGTATTTTTTTATGGATTTAAAAGTCAAACACACACATGTAAACAAGCACCTAACATATATTTATTGGCTTCAAAATCTCCAGATCAAGCTGACTGGAGAATTGTGAATATATTTTTTTTCCCACATTAGTGGCTTCTTATAGAACTTCTACATGTATCCATTAATTATTATTTACATCACATGTTTGTCAATGCTTTTCTTCTTGACTGCTACATTGTGGAAAACTTGTTCAACCTCATAGTGGCCAAGCCAATGTGCTTGAAACTTTCCTGGAAAATCATCACATTGTGAATCATTTAAATTTCAAACTTTATCAAAGCTTATTGGTTGTTTGCAAAAGTTTAAATGATGCACAGTGAGAGACAATGTCGCCATTAAATGCCCTTAACAAGATGCATGAAGACAACTGTCTCAATTTCGAAGCTCACTGGCTGTATGCAAAGTTTATATCTTCAATTTAATCAACTGCACTGCATGCCTTCTGTAATCTAGTAGATGTGGGCTAAATTCTAAAACATTTTGCATGCTTCCAAGTTACATGGTATGCCTGCACTGCTTCAGAAAGCCTTTCTACTGATTCTCTCTGGTGAATCTTCATGATTTTTGGAAGCATATTTTCCAGCTCCTGATTTAGTACCTCAACTTGATCATTCATCTGAGAAAGATTCATTTTTATTTTTTCAAGTCTTAACTTGGTAACCTTTTGTCAGGGCCCAAGCTACTTTAATGACAAATGGCATACAATGATCACTAAAGAACTCACCAGGAATTTTGTAATGTGTGAACATATTTTTTGTACAAGAAAAAGTAGCTTTCTCCACTGTGGCTTCTCAGTCTATTTTGTGAAATAATCTGGAAACAAGCATGTACCTACTGTGCATCTGTGAGGCATGTGAAATGGAAAACTCAAAGTCAGTGTATTGTTTTATAAAGTGCTCCAAGAATAACATCAATTGCAAGCACATAATGCTGGCCTGTGAAGGTCTTGCCATTTTTTGGTGTAAGCATTGTTGCCACAAAATATAGCAGGTGTTGTAGATGGGTACCCAACAAGGCAATCACTAGACCAAGTGACAACAATAAGATAGTAGCCCACTATCACCACAGCTACTACCCTTGCTCTTTATGGACTTTCACCAATGGGAGGATTCCTAGTATATAGGTCACCTAAGAGATACTCTAGGCGTAAAGGTACAAGGTGACAAAATAGGCTTTTAAGGGATTACTCACTTTGGTGCAGGCTCAAGCAATGAGGAGAGGCAATTTGCTTCCCCTTGAGAGACCAAACTAGAGCACACTTGACCCGGGGCTTGATTAAATTATTGAGTGACATGGAGCGGCTTGTGATCAGGGTACCAAGAAAAGGTTTCCAACAATTTATATCAACCAAACCAAGGCACATAAAACCTTCAAGAAGCCCTCAAGTTGAAGCTTGACCAAACTAGGGTTTCTCTTAGGGAAAATATTAGGGCAAGAGAAATTATGGAGGAAAATGGAAAGGTTAGCTGCCAAGAGGAATAATTTGGAGGCAACCACTTCTATTCTTGTTGTTGAATCCTTCCAAGACCAAATACCCTTCTTCCAGACCAATTTGCACTAAGCCATAGATAAGGTCGTGTTGACGGTACTGGACCCGCCAACATTTAGATGATCTCCCCCATATGAAGTCCCAATCAGACCTCACACCATTTGGTGTAGGAGTCCCATCTAATATAAAGGCTTGGTTGCCAAATCCTTAAAGATTTGCCTTGGCTTTAGCTGTTAGCACAATAGAGTGATGCAATGGTGTCTTCAAAAGCAAGGGAGATGTTCCTGGTGAGTGTGTAGTTGCAACTATGTCGAGGTTCTTCTATTGCAACAGGGAAAGAAAAGTGAGCCACTAAGTGAGAGGTAATAGTATCACCTAGGAAGAGACACACATGAACCATAAACGTCCGTCTAACATCCAACATAATAGTCCACAACGGATGCGACAGTCGTTACAACCAACAAACAAGGAAAGATCTGTCTAGTACCCCGCGGAATAATCCATGTTACCCACCATTTTGTGGGTGATATCCCTAGGAGATTTTTTTTTTTCCTCTAAGATGGTCCTCAGCCGGTAGGCAAAAACCCCTTGCAGTCACCAGCTAGCTCATTATGCCATTTCTCCGCCACCTTAGCCAGCCATGTGGTCCCTCACCCATTTGCCATGATTGTATATTTGAAGGTGGGCCTCCCGAACCTAAAGGTATGCCTTGTCATTTGGAAATTGAGTATTGTAGTTTGCTTATCATGCACACTTCTGGGCATGGATTAATGGGGGGATTCGGCGGAAAGAATGGGCTAGGTCTATGCTCTTGTCCCCTAGACCCCTTTTGGATATTAACCTCAGATTCTAGTCTCATGGGATCTCTTTTAATGACCATTTGGATTTAGGGATGGTATTTCACGGGAAACCTTGATTTCGGTTGCTTGGCCCCGCTCCCTTATCCGCATATATTACCTCATTTCCACTCATTATTACCCCATTCATCATTCCTCCCCCCTGGGTCCACATTCCTCCACTGGTCCACATAGGGTTAACACATCCCTTACCCTTGCCCCCACCTTGTGTCAGGCTTGGAATGATGCCCCAGAGGTTGATGCAGCTGAAAAGAAAGATAAAAACATATTTGGCCACATTCAATAGGAAAATGTACCACAAAATGCAAAAGATGGTTGGGACAAACATATTTAGCACGTGGGCAAAAACCAATACATGAGCTCCACCCCATCATCATGGCCATCACCTTGGTTCCTACAGGTTGGGTGAAAAAATCGAGGCTGGGGCACCTCATGTACCACGATTGCTCCCCCCTATACATTATAAACCCAAGTGTGGGCTTCCCTCTTATTAGTTACCCTTGTACCCCAGCATGTGACCTAGGGCTCCCCCTTCTCATCCCCTACTTCATTCACCTATCTGTCACATGCCACCGCCTTTTGAAGGATGTACCTTGACTATATTATCCCCTTTAGAAGTAGAAACCACCTAATAGGATTCTTGGTTAACCCCATTTGGACACATCCCAAAGCCCATTATGGAAGGGCATGCCATTATGAAGTCCCCACATGTGGTCCATGATTGATAAGCTTATTTACTCGATTTTTCTAATGACTTGTTGTATTGGAAGGCTAGGGGACGCATTGGATCTTATGCAGGATTGCAGATGGTCTCCATTTTGGGTTTGGTCTCCTTATACAGGGTCCTAATCCTCTAGAGGGTTACATTGGCACATGTAGGGTGTGCGTTGAGAGCCATGGGCCTCCACAACAACATCCAACATTCCATGGATTCCCATATCCATTCAGAGATTGCTCATGGTTCGGTTATTGGACAAGGAAGATGCACTTGATCGATGTTCAGTTGGCCCCAGATTTGCACCATACACTTGGCAGATGATCCAGGACTTGCACGATGATGTGGCATCACCTACACCATCATCCTAGCCCTTGCAGGCGATCTACAAGCATCTTCGATTTGTTTGGAGACCCATGAGGACACTTATGTGCCCTCACATGTCATTTGGAGCACCACAGGTTATTACAAGGGGCCAACCCCTTATCCATTGCTTTTGAGGGTCCTATTCTTCATAGTGGCACCAATGGACCTCATAGCCCTCTTAGAAGGCCCCACGACATGCATAGATTATTAATTAACCTCTTGAGACACTTACTCTTTCATTTATGAGCTAGTTTGGTGGGCTTGTCACCAAAAGTTGAATTATTAGAACATTATTTTATTTTTGGGGCTTATTGTTAATTTTAGGATAACAATGGTATATTCTATGCTTAGAGCAATTTTACTTCAATTTTCTTTATTAGCCCAATATCATATCTAGCATAGCAATCACATCAACATGATAGTAAAATGCAGATAGAACATAAACAATAACAGTAGAAGACAAGCCAACACAAGAGGACACAAGATATGGCACCAGCTAGGGACAAACCCAAATGTGGAGAAACCCATGATCAATTCTTCTTATAATTCTTCAAAAGTTCAGCAAAGAGAGAGTACAATTTACAGTATTACTTGTTCAAACTGATAAGTCAAAATAGAAAAAACAAAAAGCCCTAAACAGAAAGTCAACATTGGTCAACAGGGTTGAAATTGACCTCCAAAGCAGCTCAGTCAACCTTGGTCAACTCGGCCTCCAACATCAAGATAATGCAGCCCAAAACAGTCTGAAAATAACCAGTTAAATGTGGTTAGTAAAAGTCAACGCAACAACTTGAATTAGGGCAGTGAATGCTGGTCAACACAAGGGTCAAACTACCTCGGTGTTTGTGCCCACCACAACGGCCCTCCCAAATAGAAGTCTCCCTCACAAAATCAAAGTCAAACAGGGTCAACACTGGTCAAAGTTAGCCTCCTGAAATTTCAGTCAAATCTAGTCAACGCAGCAGTGAGAAAAGACAATCTTCCTTTTGCATGTGTGGAGAGAGAGAGAGAGAGGCCCAAAAATTCGTACCCAATCAAGGCGAGAGAGAGAAGGATGAATGAGATGAGATGCCAAAATGAGGAGGAGGCACCTTGTATTTATATGCAACATTGAAGGCTGGAGGAGGCTAATTTGATGGCTGGCCAACCTTGACAATTTGTCCATAATCAAAATAAATTTGTAACTTCATTTGTACATGTCAGAATGGGATGATCTTTAGATCAATCTACACCTCTCGGAAAGAGGAATCTAAGAAAAATATCAGCTACCTCATAAGAGCTGTCCAAAGTGATGTTTGGCCCTAGTTGCTAAATTTAATACTCCCTCTCAACTAGGGAGAACATCACTTGCCAATTGTTTGACAATCTGTACCATTCGTCACTGCACTACTCTGTTGAACCATGAAGAAAGAAGAAATGATCGAGAATGTATCATACCATTCTCCACTGACTCGAAGTCAGTCTCCAACAACAGAGAGTGTCATACCCCTCTTAACTGACTTGTAGTCAGTTTCCATTGATCCTAGATCAATATCAACATCCTAGCATAGGGAGTACGGTAATACACGATGCGTCCATTGGTAATACTATGGTCCCTATCCTCATTTCCATACTCATTGGCCAGATGAGAGGTATCTCCCATGAGTCACGAACTGCATGGGTAGGATGTGCCGACAGGAGAAGGTGAACCATTCATCCTGCGCATATGCCATGGGGGAGGGTGAACCACTCAGTCTATGCATATGCCACCATGGGGTATCACAGGGGAAGGTGAACCATTCACCACGTATACAATGCACCACTAGGGGTGGGTGAGTCACCCTATGGTCACTCATTGCTCTAAGAAGTACCCTAAGCCCCCCCGGATAGCGGGGCATCTTGCCATATGATTGGATTGAGAGAGCACTTCACGAGTTTGATAGAGGAGAATATTGACTTGGAGGTTGTGCTTAGAGATAACTCCAAGGACAGAGTAACAAGAGTGGGGACAATATACTTTCAAAGGGAGTCATTACCTCCTCTGTAAGTGACGGATGTTCTTTATGTTCCAGGGCTGAAGAAGAACTTGATTTCAATCTCTAGTATTGAGGACACAGGGTATTTAGTCTTGTTTCGAGTAGGATAGGTGCTCATATATCCCTAGGGATCTAGTGTCGAGTCAGCTAGAATGTAGTCTTGTTCCTAGGAGGACAAGTGCTCATATATCCCAAGGGATCTAATGTTGAGTCAGCTGGAGTGATTGGGGTCCACAGTGGGAGGCTATATAGGTTTATGTTTCAGCCTACTGGAGCCTTGGTGGCGCAGACCAGCAACAGTGAGTTGTGCAAGATCTGGCACAGGTGGATGGCCCACTTGCACCATAAAGCATCATTTAGGATACTGAGGGAGATGGTTACATGTTTACTTGAGTTCAACATTGAGCATCATGATGTGTGCAAGGGGTGTGCTTTGGGAAAGTACACAAAGTCACCCTTACCAAGCAGTGACAACAGGGTGCCAGGTATCCTAGACGTGATACACTCTGATGTTTGTGGTCCTATGTCTCATGTATCATTGAGTGGATCTAAGTACTATGTGGCCTTCATTGATGACTACTCCAGGAAGACCTGGATTTTCTTTCTGAAGACCAAGGATGAGGTCTTGAAGAGGTTCCAAGAGTTTAAGGTTCTTGTGGAGAACCAAATGGGGAAGAAGATCAAGGTGCTGAGATCAGAGAATGGGGGTGAGTAACCTCCAAGAAGATGGAGGAGTTTTGTAGTAGTGTTGGCATTAGGAGGGAGTACATAGTGCCTTACAACACCCAACAAAATGGGGTGGCAGAGAGGAAGAACAGGGCCATAGTGGGTGCAGCTAGAGCTATGTTGCATGATGAGAGATTACCTTTCTTTTTATGGGATGAGTTGTGTAACACTACAGTGTATTTGTAGAACAGGAGCTCGCATAGAGATTTGGGGAGTAAGACTCCTGAGGAGGCTTTTTCTGGGAAGAAGCCTGAGATTGGGCACATCAAGATCTTTGGGTGCTTTTTATTTTCGCACGTCCCTAAGGAGAAGAGGACCAATATGGAACCCACTGCAGAGAAAGGTATCTTTGTTGGTTACAGTGAGACCAACAGGGCCTACTGTATATACATTCCTATGCAGAGGAAAGTTGTCCTGAGGCGTGATGTGAGATTTGAGGAGGAGAGGGCCTTGAGGAGGTCTTTGGATGTTGATCAGGTAGAGTAACAGGCTCCTCAGCAGGGGCCACACCACAGGTATTACGATCTTCAGGTGGTACACCACGGTTAGGAGGATCACCTACTTCAGGGTTGATAGATTCACAGAGTCCAGTATCACTGGGTGTAGGATCTCAGAGTCCAGGTTCACCATAGAGCACAGGATGGGCTTCCTCCTTAGGCTTCAGTTGTGGATTTTCCCATACTAGTTGAGGGTGCCACTACAGGAAAGAGGAAGCCAAGATTATAAAAAGAAGCCTAAGGAAGAGGTTAAGACACAAGGGAGGAGACACAAGGAGAGAAAGGGATTTTCCCTAGTGCCAGTGGCTCAGTAGACTAAAGCGTAGAGGAGGAAGTACAGGAGGATTTGAGGGTGTATCCAGGAGGCCGAATTGCTGGAGATTGCAGGACTGAGTTGTTGAAGTGAGGGATGTCAATTTAATTGGAGAGCCCAATTTACTAGGGCCGAATTTCTTGAGGTGCAGAGGCAGCTCGAAGGGAAGGCATAGGGTCAATTTGCTGGTGAATTGCTAAGCTAAAATTCTCTAGGCCAAGTTCATTTAGAGGCTGATTTCTAGTAGGCTGAATTCCTTGGACTGAATTCATCCATTGGGGGCCAAGTTACAACTTCCAGTAAATGTATTTTTCCCAATGTTCCACCAAGACTCTGGTTTGGGGAGACGCGGGTGTGGGGAGACGCACAGGGGGGACGTGAGGGAGTACCCTCAAATTTTAGGGAAATTTCGGGGGTGTGGGGAGACGTCAAGGTGTATATATATATATATATATATAAAATTCAAGTTCATATTCATTGTTCACTGTTCAAGAATGAAAGCATAAAAATATTAAATAGACAATCGAATCATTGATCCATCCTCATCATTCATTTTGATACATACATCATTCATGAATCATATGACATACTCAAGTCTCATTATTGAATTACTCATACATACCATGAGATTCGATAAAAAATTAAAAATTAAAAATCAATAATGGAATATTCAAATACATTGATTTGATTTTGATTTTTTAATTTTTAATTTGGGTCTTATTAGACAAATTTAAAGGGGGACGCCCAAAAGCACCCTTTTTGAAGGGGGAAGCCCAGACGCACCCTTTTTGGGGAGTCTAGACTCCCACACTGAAGGGGGATGCCCAGAAACACCCTTTTTGGGGAGTCTAGACTCCCACACTGGGTAGTGCACCCCCTTGCGTCTCCCTGAGACTCCCCAAAAAGGGTGCGTGGGGAAATGCACTCCCAAGGGACTCCCCGTCCCGGGTGCGAGGGGTGCGTGCACCCAACTGTGGGGGACGCCTCCCTGTGGAACACTGATTTTTCCATGTAATTCTCTGTGGGTTGAAAAGCCTGATTTTCTAGATTAATTACTGCCGGAGAATTGTTGTGGGTATTTATCTCTTGCAACTTGTGACTGATCTCTTGGAATTTTTATTTCCACTGCATATAATTTCTAGAGGTTAAAATACGAATGATTTTATTTTTCAGCAATTCAAAATTTCTGGGAATAAATAATTGCTGTGAGAAAATAAATCTGGGCTGGTATTAGGAGATTTAACAGTATATATGCCACACTAACCCACATGATATGATGACGTGGGACATGGAGGACATGGAAATAGAGTGTCCAACATGGGACATGTCAAACCCAAAAACATGACACAATATATATATATATATATATATATATATATATATATAATGTTGTGAACATTGGCATTGTGATAAAATCGGCAAGGGTCTGGAAAACCAAAAAAATCAAAAAATCGGGAAAATATCGGTATAAATCGGAAAAAATCGGCGAAATTAAGATACCATAAAAAGATATTTAAAAATCAGCAAAAATCAGCCAGGCCAAAAAATTGTGATTTCGAGATAATATCGGGATTGTTTGCAACACTGATATATTATATATAATATATATATATATATATAGTTTCAAAAAAAGGATATATATTAAAAAAATTACAAATCTTAAATACAAAAATTAAATATAAACATAAAGATGCAATTTTTTTTGAAAATAGATCATTTACAAAACTCTTTGAATCCCTTCAAAACCCAATTTTACCCTTCATCTGCTCAATGAGATACCATAAGAGCTTTATCCATCCATGCGAAAGTGAGAAATAGCAATGATAAATGATTTTTATAGTCAAATAGGTAGGGCACATGTCCTAGCATGTCCATGTCTGACATGCAGGATATGGACACAGCATCCCTGGGGTCATGTCCTGTTACTTAGTTTCCACAGTTTTTCATTCAGCATTTCTTCCTTATTGCTGCTGTTCCTTGAGTGGTAAAGATTATCAAAAGAACGTATTCCTTTTTCTTGCTTTTATTCAAACCTTAAATATTCCTTTGCAACATGTCTTTTCAATTTATGGGCAGTATATAACATGTGGACAGCTGGAATTGGATGTGAGTCATCAGTAGATGCATTGCTTTTGCATTCTGTATGCATCCTGATTTGTGATATGAATTTTCTTGAAAGGTGTATTAATTTCTATTGGATCTTACTGTGTTAACATGCTGTAATTTCTCAGAATGCAGATCTTCCTACATCTTTACAAGTGCCAAATAATACACACTTCTCTTATTTATGATGCAGTTCTGAAGCCGTGTCAACAATTGAGTCATTGTATGAGCGGGGAGTACATGAGTATCTGGTAGGTTTGTGGATGTTTGGGTTGATCAAACCTTTTCGAAATTCTTGTTGTATATATTAGTTTAGAAAATTATTCTTCAGCTGTTGGTAGCTATTTCACTCATCTGTTAAAATAATGTTCTTTTTCAGTCTGTTCCTTTATGGTCTGAGTATCTGAACTTCATACAAGAGCGTGACGAGTCTGTATCACAATGCACACTAGAAGGTGTTGAAAAGATGAGGGCTCTTTTTGAACGAGCTCTCACTGCTGTGGGTGTACATGTGGAAGATGGTGGGAAATTGTGGGCAGCATATAGAGAATTCGAGCAAGCTTTGCTCATTGCAATGGAAGAAAATAGCAAAGAGGTTGGTATCCTTTAATTAAATTTGTCAATATGGTAGCACGCCATTTCAATTAGCAAGAAGTTTTAGGTGTCTTGCATGTCGTTTCTACTCTAGGTAAAATATTTCTTCTAGCAGGAGAATAACATGATGTGAATACTATCCAATTTGTATTTGACATTTGTAGATTCCAGGTAAGTTATTGTCAATTATCAAGCCTGGTGAGTTAGCTTGAGTGGTTGAGCTTCCTGTAGAAGGTCTTCGGGTTGACCCCCTTGGTTGGATCCCCCTGTGGCATATCTCACTCAGTGTTCCTACTAGGTCAAAGCATTATAATGAACATTGATGGGTTTACATTGGATGGCCTCAGTGAATGTGGGAACTGCTTGTGGGTTTCTCCACAAGGTTTTCTTTTTTGAAAAAGAAATATTGTCCACTATCACGGCAATGTTGAAAATTGTAACTAGGTTCGGTCTTCATAATGACGTGTAAATATGATTTTATGTAAATGATGTAAAGAAGAAACTAAATTATTTTTGTAATAGCTAGAATCACGGGTTTCATGATCAAGAAATTTTATATTAGTTAAGGTTCCTTTAGGATTTGTCATCAAGTCATAAAGTTTATTGAGTCAATGTCAAAGTTTGGAGACCCATTTGGGCATGTTACACATTGTAAAAGGTAATTTATTTGTCATAAACTCTCCAAGAACTTGTCACAAAGTTACCTTGAAGTTGGCCTAAATATGTTTCCAGAAAGGCATGTCGGACTTGGCACAACATCAAGTCGGCTTATTTTGGATGCACTGACTACTATAAATAGGCAGCTTGGCCTTCATTTGCAGACACACAATTTCGGTCAATCTGAAGCAGCAAGAAGTGCGAGTAAGGTGAAGGAAGACAGCCATATAACCAGCATTAAGAAGGAAGGAAAGATCGAAGCATCTGGCATTGTTTTTGGGCTAGTAACCTCACACGCGTGGCAGAAAAGCTAGGGTTTCTGCAGTGGTATCATAACAGTCCAAGAGGTCATCTAAAGGGTCTCCAAATCAGTTCTATTTCTAGCTGAGTTCATCTAGAGAAGTCTCTAAATATAGCGAAGAAGGGAAACAACTCTAAACTTGTTCCTACTCCTTACATGTGTGAAATTGCAGTAGTATGAACTACAGATCTGTAGAAAAGAGGCTGAAGTTTCAGGGTAGCCGAGAAGTGCAGTGAAGGAAGAAGTTTGACTTGTGTTGACTTGTGCAAGAAGGAGAAGCAGCGAAGAAGGATCTTGTGACTTGGTCTTGGAGAGGTTATTTTGTCAAGGGTCTAGGTCATGGCCTTGGTGTTCGTCAATTGAAGTTTCTATAAGAAGAAGAATTCGTTTGGGTTTTCCTCTCAATTGGGAGAGGTTTTGGCCTTGGCTGATAGCCTACATTGTGTGTCTCTTCATCTTGTCTCTTTATGGTTTATGCATTGGTGACTGTTTGATGAAGAAGAACACTATAATAACATAAGTAAAAGAAGATCCTAATCTAAGAAGAAAAACACATTCACAAGCAGTTATCTATCATAGAGAAATCACCTAATTGCTATGCCATAGATTTCTCAACAGGCAAAACACAAGAAAGTCTAAGTAACAGGACATAGTCCCGAAGGGTCATTTTGCATGCCAGACATGTGCCCCGTTTGTGTCGGATATGAAGGTGCAAAAAAAGTGTTTTCTAATGATATGGGTTTGGATGACATTGTTGAGTTGGCATTAACAAACTTGGATCTTAATGATGGTGATCCTCTTGACTCTTGGGTGGCCATCCTTTGCACCAGTGGATGAAGATTTTGGATTGGATATAGAGGAGGATGATGATGAAGGAGAGAGCAGTGGTGGTGGTGGCGATTTTGATGATTTTGATATGAAGAACAAAAGATAATGATGAGTGACAGGTTCTAACAATATATGGAATTAAAATGCAAAATCTTTTATTCATCAATCTAGTCATAAAACATTCAAAACCCTGTGCACTATATATGCATTTCTAGATTCCTAAATTATTAGCCTTTTATTTAATTACACAATTCTTTGTTTATACTATTTTTATTGGTTTATACAATTTTTGTTATATAAAAAATTAATTAATTAATAGTTATTAGGCAAAGGGCATGATCAAAGATCATGCCCATTCACCAAGAGGCACCCAAGGCAGTATAAAGCAGGGGCCTCCCACAAGTTGTAATCATCCTCTATCTTTTAATAATAATAAAAATGAATTTGCTGAGTATTTGAATGCATTTGTGCCATCTGGTATCAAAAGATCGATCCTTGGACTTTGTTGTTGTGGACTGTTGCCAACAATTACCTTAAGTTGCTGTTGCCCCCGTATTTTCTACGTTCTTCATCCACCGCCATCTGAGCTGCACTGCCCAACATTCCGCTATTCTGTCCCGTCCTAATCACTCCTCCTTATCTCATTCAACAACCGCCGATTCTGCTCACTGCGTCCACAATCACCAGTGTCGACCCCTGTCCCCGCGTCCACAACCCAGAGAGTATCCTCTGCCGTCGTCACCCGTCCTTAGTGTTAGGATATTTCTGGTCGCCATAGCCATGGGAGTTGTCCACGTCTGCCACGGTCAACGAGCGTGACCAATAACCAAAGGTCATTGGCGGTCAGGTAAACGTTTGGAGAGACTAGTCAATGATTCATAATAATTACATCAAAAAAATTAAATAATTTAAAGTGGTTTGGGTAAGCGTTTGGGGGATAAATATACACCCCCACAAACTTGTTTAATGTTGTTGATGACAATGACTGATTTCAACAAAACACTGATTGATCTTGAGAATAGAATTACTAGCCACTCCGATGATTTCAACCAAAAATTAGTCGATCTCGAGAGTAAGGTTATTGGACATTCCGACGATATCAAGAACCTTTAGGATACGACAAATCGTATAGAATAATAGCTCGGGCAGAACTATATCAAATCCGAAATGAATCATAATCAGACAATGTCAATGCTAAGCATTTTGTGTGACATGATGAAGGTTACAACCGAACAACTACTCCAACATGATGGAGGTAATCAACAACACAATTCATCAGATTCAATGAATTCAACAGATTCTCATGGAAAAATGAAGTCTCCAAAAAAAGCATCCACACACCGTCAAGGAAATAGTAATGCGACTTTTTCAAATAAGCAGCTTTGGAATACATTCACCTATCAATACCCTCTTTTCGCTCCACTGTTAGCGACATATCAACGAAGCAAAAATCGAGCTACTCAAATTCGATGGTAATGAAAAATGTAGCATTGCGTGGCTGAATAAAGCAGAAGAATATTTCGAGATTACGATATTGACAATGATGACGAAAATATTAGACACGCTTCCATGAAAATGGAAGGCAACGCATATAATTGGTATATGTGGTGGAAGAAGATGACACTTGCTATCAGTTGGAGAAAATAAAAGGATGCATTGTTTAAAAGATTCCAAGGTATAAAGGAAGAAGAGTTCTTTTCAGCACTCATCAGATTGCGACAAAAAGGAAATGTGGATGAATACACTCGAGAATGGGAGACCTTAGCAACACCAGTACCTGGGTTATCAGAATCTTGTCTAATTCAATCATACATCTTCGGACTTAAAACTCATCTACGAGTAGAACTTGAGCTTCATGACATTACGTCAATAGAAGTAGCAAGACAAAAAGCAAAAGCTGCTAAAAAGAAATTTGAATAGATACTGTGCTCAAAACCGGAAAAAGTATATTCGAGACGAAGAATTCCCTAGTCTGTGCATACAGATAATACAAGATATGTTCCACCACATCTTCGTGAAGGTGAACAATCCAACGTGGAAATGCACAAGATAAAAGAAGGCAAGTGCAAATGCTGTGGCGAGAAGTGGGACCCTAAACATAGGTGTGCTAAAGGAAAAGAGTCAAAGAACCTATATAACTATGAAGCAACTAATGATTAAAACAATGATGAATTAGACATAGAAGGAATAGAAGGTACCCCAAATTTCTCTCCAGAATTAGATGATGAAAGTATTCCGCAAGTGTCACTATCAGCTATGACAGGTACATCACAACCCCAGAGGCTAAAATTAAAAGGACATATAAAGAAGAATAACGTAGTGGTTCTCATCGACTCCGGTAGCACCCACAATTTTTCAGATGCAACCATGGCAAAGAGACTCAACATTTTCTCATTCTCCTTGCCCAACATGAAGGTGATGGTCGCCGATAGTAAGAAGATTGAAAAGGTAGGGAAATGCCATAAGGTCAAATTTTAGATTCAATACTTTAATTTAGAATCCCCTTTCTTCACTGTACCATTAGGAGGAGTAGATGTGGTCTTAGGTATCCAGTGGCTACAAACCCTAGGCACTTACTCTGCCAACCATCAAGAGCAGTTCATAAGCTTTAACTGGGAAGGGCAGAGGTACAAGTTGTACGGATTCCAAGCACTAGAGAATCAAATCGTGTCTTCATCCAAGATGATGAAGATGATTCGAAAAGGAGCACCAACTTATGTAGTACAATGTCACCAATTAGAAATGTTATTTGCAAACATGATCAACGAAGAGTCACTAGAGGTACAAGAACTAATTCAGAAGCATGAAAAAGTATTCCAAGACCTGCCCATGAAAATGCTTCCTAACAGGGAAATCGAGCACACAATAGAAGTCAAAGCCGGATTAGACCCCGTCAACATCAAGCCGTATCGATATCCACATCACCAAAAGACTGAAATTGAGAGATTAATCCAAGACCTTTTAAAATGTGGGATCATCTTGAAAAGTAAGAGTTTGTATGCTGTTCCAGTGGTATTGGTAAGGAAGAAGGATGGATCATTCAGGCTATGCATTGATTATAGAGGATTAAAGAAAATAACGATTGAAAACAAATTCTCAATTCCCTTTATCGATGAAATGTTGGATGAACTACATGGCGCAAAATATTTCTCAGAACTGGACTTAAGGTTGGGCTATTACCAAATCAGGATTAGGTTGGAATACATACCAAAAACTGCGTTCCAAACACATGAAGGTCACTGTGAATTTAAAGTAATGCCCTTTGGGTTAACCAATACACCAACAACTTTCCAAGCCACTATGAACGAGTTATTCTATCCATATCTTAGGAAGTTTGTATTAGAATTCTTTCATGAGATTTTAATTTACAGTAAAACTTGGAAGGTGCACCTACAACATCTGGATAAAGTTCCTACACTACTAAAAGAGCATCAGTTCTACGCCAAGAAATTCAAATGCATCTTTGGGAAGGAAAAAGTAGAATATCTCGGACACATAATATCCCATGAAGGAGTAAAAGTGGGCCTTAATAAAATCAAGGCTATAAAGGAATGGACCAAACCAGTTAATATCTCCAAGCTAAGAGGGTTTTTAGGATTGACTGGATATTACCGAAGATTTATTAAAAACTATGGACATATACCTGCACCTCTAACAAACCTTTTAAAAAAGAATTCATTTCAATGGAATGAGGAAGCAAGAAGGTGTTTTGAAGAGCTGGAGGAAGTTATGTCTAATGCCCTAGTATTTGCAACTTCAGATTTTTCTAAACCATTTATCATTGAGTGTGATGCTTTCGGGTTATGTATAGGTGCAATGATAATGCAAGAGGGGCATCCAATAACTTCTGAAAGCAGGAAGCTCAATAAAAGAGAACGTTTTAAGTCCACATACAACAAGGAAATGCCCGCTATTATGCACGCACTGGCTAAGTGGAAACAATATCTTTTGGGAAGTAAGTTTTCCATTCGAACAAACCATAACCGTCTCCAGCATCTCCTTCAACAAAAAACACTTTCCAAAGAACAACAAAAAATGGATTGAAAAAATTACCGCCTTTGACATGGAGATACTACATAAAAGGGAAGAGGACAATGTAGTAGCAGATGCCCTGTCTAGGAAGGACGGATAAACAACATTACTTGTAGTCTCGGTTGTTGTTCCCGAATGGCTTAATGAGATTCAAAGTGAGTATGCTAAGGATCTAGAATTAACTACAATAATCAATAACCTTCCATACAACTCAAAATTTGAATGGAAGAATGATATTCTATGGTACAAAGGAAGAATCTATCTGAATTCAAACTCCAAGTTTAAATCCAAGGTACTCATGGAGTCACATGATTCATTGTTATCCGAACATGTAGGATTATTTAAAACTTACTACAATGCACGACAATCATTCTTTTGGAAGGGGATGAGTCGCGATATTCAGAAATATGTAGCAGAATGCGACAAATGTCAAAGAAATAAAAGTGAAAATATTACGACACTTGGATTAAGACCCCTTAAAACATTCTGAATCAGAAATGGGAAGAAATATCGATGGACTTTATTGAGGGATTACTTGTATCTAAAGGCAAGGATAAGATTTTCGTAGTAGTCGACAGATTCACCAAATATGCTCACTTTATTGCAATGAAGAAATTAGATTCAGATAAACAAATCACTGAGATATTTTGCAAAAATATTTATAAATTACACGGTTTTACGAAAGTCATTGTGAGTGATAGAGATGCCAAAATTTAAGGGTAATTTTTGGAAGGAATTGTTCAACCATATTGGAACCTACCTAAATATGAGTTCTTCTTACCACCCTCAAACAGATGGGCAAATAGAGGTTGTCGATAAACATTTGGAAGCCTACCTACATTGTTATGTTACAGAAAAACAAAATAAGTGGGCTTAGTGGTTGCATCTCACTGAATGGTGGTATAATTCTACTTATCATAAGTCAACAAAAATGACTCCATTCCAAGCTTTGTTTGGGTACGAACCTCCAATATGGAAGGATCTAGCTACTGTCCAAACAAATCTACCAGATCTTAAAAACCAACTAGAAGAAACCCAAAAAATCTTCCAAACCCTAAAAGAAAATTTAAATAATGCAAGAAACTGTATGAAACGACAAGCTGACCGAAACAGAACCGAGAGAGAATTTGAAGTTGGAGAATGGCTATCTGTCAAGCTCTAACCATACAAACAATTGTCCTTGAAACAAAAAGGAAAAAATAAATTGGCACCAAAGTTCTATGGACCATACCAGATCAACAAAAAGATCAGCCAAGTTGCATATAGTTTAAGCCTTCCGGATAAAAGTCGTGTTCACAACGTCTTCCATGTATCCTGCCTTAAAAGGCCACTGGGCGACCATCAATCAGCACAAACAACACTCCCATCCTTAGATGATGAAGGAAGGATCATTTTAGAACCAGAAGGTATCATATCCACCAGGGAAAAGAAGCCTCGATCTCGTGTAATCAAGGTATGCTTGATCAAGTGGAAGGATTTACCAGAAGAAGAAGCTTCTTGGGAGACTGAAACGTTCCATCAGCAACATCTGTCGTTACTTTGCTTTGAGGACAATGCATTTTCTTGGGAGGAAGGCAATGTTATATAGAAATTAATTAATTAATAGTTATTAGGCAAAGGGCATGATCAAAGATCATGCCCATTCACCAAGAGGCACCCAAGGCAGTATAAAGCCCAGGGCCTCTCACAAATTGTAATCATCTTCTATCTTTTAATAATAATAAATATGAATTTGCTGAGTATTTGAATGCGTTTGTGCCAATTTTCCTATGCACTTCCTAAACCTAAATATTAACTATCCCATTCTCCACTAATTTTGCGATGAACCAATTAATTTCTACGAGAAAATTATACAGTATAACTCAGCAGTAATCTGATTCTGCTACAAGAGACATATTTAGCATCTGGAAATAACCTTTCTACACTACTGCCGAAAATAATTACAGAAATGGAAATAAACTACTGCTGCAGAAAATAACTATAACAATAGAAATAAACTACCACTGCAGAAAATAACTACAACAACAGATACACAGAAATAAAGTGCATACAGGGAATACTTTCAGCAATTAACTAAGCTCATTCATCCTGTCATATTTCTGTGAATTCAAATATTACAAAGTAACCAACTCACACAACTCTAACTAATTTAACCAAGTATTTCTGAGATGAAATATGTCCTAAACTTCTGCACATAACAAGTTACAATTCAAATTAATAAGAACTCTTGTGCACAAAGATAATAACTTAATAGAAATTACTTACACATTGCACTGTGAAGAAAGAAAATAGTATAACTTGAAGACTAAGTAATGGGGATAAAGATCACCACGGCTGTATAGTAGCCCTTGCTCTATGGTTTGTTAGATGACCATTCATGCCAATTTAGTCAATTCCCACAATAATTTCTGAACATAGATTTCTGAACTCAGCAAGAACTTATACTCCTGCTTAAATGCTCTGATGTTGATGAAAAGATGTGTAGCAAGTATTGCTGATGAAAAACTATGCAGCAATTGTTGGCGATAGAAAATTCTGCAATATCTGCTTAGCAATTAAAACAAATTGGTGTCTCATTGAAACATGCTCTTGGCAAATTATTCATTCCAATGAACAGATCATGTAATCTTGTCAATTTTCTAGCAAAAACTATCCATTTCACATGAGAGCTCAACCATAGTGAATGTAGTGTTTTAACGTAGCGAAATGAGGTAAAATTGGAGAATAATACATGGATAGGGTTAAAATATGGGCAAGAAGATGGCATATTATATGACTGAAAAAGACAATTTTAGACCTCATCAATGATCTATGAGATTCTTTCATCTATAGTTCTAGTATCTACTCTATTTTATATTTTCCTTTTGGCATTCCCACTTGTAGTATCAATGGCTCTAGTATTTATGTAATACATTTTGATTTTGATGACATTAAATGACTTAATGAGAAAATTGCTGTTTATGGTTCTAACTTCTAAACTTTCTTTTTAATGTGTGTATTGAATATTCTAATTTTTTGTGTTTCATCATCATTGCTGTAGTAACTAGTTGCATCGATATTTTGTAAATGTTCTATTTTCTAAAAAATTGGATCTTTGTGTATATCTCAATTTTGTATTTGTAATTTTTTTAATATATATAATTTGTACTTAGTGACCTATTTTTGGGGTTGATGTGCCCCCTGTTGGATACTTGTATCAGGGTTGTGGGGGAGCGGCTTCTCCCCCTTCGAATTGCTCCTGGAGTGTGCTCCAAGTGGGAGCGCGCTCCTGAAATTCGCTCCCTGGTTTTTTTTCACAAAATTTTTGTCACAAAGATGTTCCAAACACCATTTTTTTCAAAGAAACAAGATTTTTTGAGTAGGACAACCTAATATTCAAGCTTATGGCCCTAGTATTGATATGCAATTCATGGTAATGTTAAATTCTTGAAGTAAAAGTGACATTCTCCTTTATCTTTCATTTTCATCATTTTACATAAATTTTTAACATTACCATGAAATAGCTCAGGATGTTTGGGAGTGGTTCCAACCTTTCTGTATTTCATATGGAGAAAGTAGAATTTTAGATTTCACTCAAAATCCAGTAGACTTATCAGTTTTTTCAGGATTTTACGATTGCAATGTTTCCATTGGATTTTGTCATGTACTAGGGTATGGGACTCATATTAAATCAAGAGCACCAAGCCCTCTATGTACCTTCATGTTAGTGACATTGGTTGTCAAACTCCTTTATCATGACCCTACTAAAAATGTACCCATCACTCAAACAAAAGCTTGACTTGACATGCTACATTTTTCTATCT
The DNA here is from genome assembly GCA_000404065.3 of Pinus taeda. Taxonomy (NCBI): domain Eukaryota; kingdom Viridiplantae; phylum Streptophyta; class Pinopsida; order Pinales; family Pinaceae; genus Pinus; species Pinus taeda. Next base: position 56,108 of record APFE031138617.1, on the reverse strand, counting down.
TATGTTAATTGCTTAGAGGGTGATATTAATGGCAAAGATCCCAAGATAGGCAATGATTTTGATGATATATAGCTATTTGTTGTAGCATGATTTTTTTGGATGCTAAAGGCCATCTAGAGCCTATTTGTCGATGTATTTTTAGTTCATAGATGGATTACATTTGATGCTATTTTGGTTATGTGCACCCTTACATGCTATATAAATGTGAACTTGTAACTTGTGGACGTGGTTGATGAAGATTATAACTTCTAGATGATTGATGTTGTATGGTGTAATCTATGTTTTTATGCTTTTTATATCTAATTCATCATTCTACATGCTTTTGTTGACATATATGCATCAAAATATATAAAAATATGTTATATAAAAATTCGCTCCCCATTCGCTCTCAAACTAGGAGCTTTTGAAAATGTAGCTCTCCGTTCCCGCTTCCGCTTCCAAGTAACCTTGACTTTTATCTGTGTGTTCTTCATGTCCCGTGTCCCCATGTTATGTGACTTAAAAGAAAGAGCTGTTGAAATGAAGTTCATGAGCATTGTCTTGCCATTATCCTTTCTTAGATTCTCTTTTAAATATTAATTATTAGATTCATCTACTATCTAAGTAATGAAGCTTTAAGAAAGAAAGAAAATGTAACAATGTCCACAAATGACCAACTTATGTCATTGGGATTGGAAAGCATTTCAAGACATAATGTCAATTGAAGAGTGCCTAAGGCATCCCTTGAGAAGGAAAGAGAAAAGATAGGAATATATCAATGTAAAAGGTAAAATAACAAAATTATGATGATGATGATGATTAACATCCCACTAAAACTGATTTGGTTTATAACTTTATCACACCTTAAGAAGGTAAGAAATTCTCAAAATTCTTTAGTAGTTTATTTCTATGCTTGAAAAGAATTAAGGGAAGCAATCCAAGACACCATAGTTTCATTGACTTAAAAGGTCAAGTAGGTTAGTAGTATGACGGATATTTTGAAAGTTAGATCGAAAATGAGTATAAGATGGTCAATATAAGCGAAAGTGTTTTTCATCTTCAACCCTCCTAGTGTCGCAAAGGTGACAAACTTTTTCAGCTTTTGGTGTTTAGGAAGTTGACCAAAGCCTAAGTTCGCTATGAAGCACATGAGAATTTGTTCTTATTTTAGCAATGTTCATATTATTCTTAACATTAGTCAAGATAGAGAGATACTTTTGATTTTCAAGATTGGGTTTGTTGCCTCCTTATAATATCTTAGTTTGTTAAAATCATATCTTATATTAGGAATGTTAATTTTCCTCGTAACATTAGTCAAGACATAAAGATACTTGTGATTTTTGAGATTGGGGTTGCCACCTCTGTTGAAAATTGGTAGCTAAGGGATCAATTTCCTTGAATAAAATTTCATTTTTGACTATTCTAGAGTGACATTCTAAAAATGGAAAGTCATGTCTATCATTGCAACCATGACTTTCTAAAATTAGTTAGTCACCTTGTTTCAATTGGTAATGATATATATATATGATGAAAAATCACTTAACTTATCCTTAATCAATCTCTATTGTTTAATTTTCAATTTAACCAGCAATATATATTTAATATTATTATTATCCTTGTGATACTATAATATTATTATTAAAATGAAATTCCATGTCACTCTCCTACTTGGCACTCAATCATGCCACTTCACATCTCTCTCTCCTTGATTGCAAATCGAACTCTCATTCAATGATACATTACTCTCTCTTCCTCTTCCTCTTTAATGCATATGTTACACTTCTCCTTAATGGCTCGAATTACTAAGGCATGCATACTCCTTGATGGCATAAGTTACTAAAGCAAGCGTACCTCCTTTATGGCATAAGTTTCACTTCTATTTTGTCATATGTAACTCCTCCTCAAGGCATGGGAGTTACTCCCTCATTAATTCAACCTCGTTGCTCTTCCTATATATTTGTGCCTCATATTCTCTCTCTTACTCACTTGTGCATTGTGAAAGGAGAGTACGAACTTGGGAAAGAGAGAGTTAGAGAGACTAGAGAAGAATTGTGTGCGTGTGTGAGAGAGAGAGAGAGAGAGAGTCGTGTAGAGCAAGAGCAGATCGTAGTGAGCCAAAGTAATTCAAAATTTGCATCAACTACTATTATCAGAGATCTTCTTCAGATTTGGGTGAACTTCTTTCTCTCATTGTATTATGTATCTCTGCTGAACAATTGATTTCTAATAGAAAAATAATCTAATTGGGTTTTCCCCTTTTGGGTTTTGCCTTGGTCATTGGACTTAAATTCTCTGTGTCTATTGGTGTTTTTGGCTATCTTCTATTTTGCATATGATTTATATGGTGCATGTTCTATCTACAATTGCTTAACTAATATTGCAAAAGAAAGAAGTTTTTGGAATAAGTAATTGTTGTAGCATAAAACTTTAAAATTTCAACATGGTATCAGAGCTTTGGTGAAGACAAGCTCAAGAAGACAAACACCATTTCAGCTCTCTTTCTGCTGAAATATCTCTTGCTATCCACTTCATTTCTAACTCTCTTTCTGCTGAAATATATCTTGCTGTTGGCTCCATTTGCAACTCTCTTTCTGCTGAAATATCTCTTGTTGTTCACTCCATTTCTAGCTCTCTTTTTGCTGAGATATATCTTGTTGTTCGCTCTATTTGCAACTATTTCTGCTAAAATATCTCTTGCTTTCCGCTCCATTTTAGCTTTCTTTTTGCCAAAATATCCCTTGTTGTCTGCTCCATTTACAATCCTCTTTTTGCTGAAATATATCTTGTTCTCCGCTCCATTTGCAGTTCTTTTTCTACTGAAATATCTCTTATTGTTCCTTCTACTTCTTGTTCATTTGCTGTTGAAATTTCTCTTCCCTTTTTGTTGCTGAAATATCTTATTTACAACTGAAATATTTTTTGCAATCCCTTTCTTTTTGCTGCTGAAATTTTGAGCAGATCAAGATGTCTTCTTCTTACTTTAAGAATGAAGAGAAGTTGGTTGATGCTTCAAACTTCTTCCCCTGGAAGGCTAGATTGGATATTACTCTTGAGGAACATGAGGTTCTAGCGTATGTTGAAGGAGAGGTAGCAGAACTAGTTGAAAACTCCAATGCTGCTATCAAGGCTGGATACAATAGAGGAGAAGTCAAAAATATTATCTTTAATTCTCTTGGAGAACACCTCATCACTTATGTCTCCAATTTGAAGAAGGCCAAAGAAATGTATGACACACTGATTGGAATGTATCAAATGAACAACTCGTGTAAAATTCTTGCTCTGAAGAATCGACTCAAGGATGTTAAGATGAAGAAAGGAGAAACCATTCAAGCATATTTCATGACGATATCAAAAATCAAAGGTCAACTGTGAACTTTTGGTGAAGTTGTGTTTGATAAAGAGTTGGCGCTGATTATGCTTGGAGGTCTTCCTTCTTTTTGGGAAACTTTTATTACTACCATCAGTAATATTGACAAGTTTCTTACATCTGATGAGCTCCTGGGAAAGTGCAGTCAAGAAGAGGGCATAATGATTTCTAGAGGAAGAATTCCCAAGCATGAGGAGGGAGAACCTACTGCCTTTGCTGTCCAAGGCAAGAATAAGAAACGAAGAAGAGGCCATCACTATCCGAGGAAGCTTGCTCCCATCAATTCCTCCAGATGGAGTAGAGACTTATCAAAATTCAAATGCTACAATTGCCATAAGAATGAACACTATGCCCATGATTGTTCAGAAAACAAAAGAGCACCAAGATCCAACTTCAACAATCGTTCCAGCAAATCTGATTATAGAAGAAGATATTTGATACATTGAAAGAAGGTTGCAAAAGGGACTTGTAATACATGATACATCATTAAAATGACCATCATCTAACTAAACCATTCCAAACCCTACAACATTAAGAGCTATTATCACCAACAAATATATGATTTTTGTTACATAAGGCAACTAATATTGTAGAAATTTATATAAAGGGGTTTGCTAGATTGCATGTAATACCTAAAGCAATTGTCTCAGGTAGAGATCCAAAGTCACTTCAGACTCTTGGAAAGGACTATTTGAAGGTTTTGGTAGAATTTAAAATTTTATTACAGTGTATCATCCACAAATAAAGGGCAGGCAAAGAGAGTTAATAAAGTATTGAAGACATGTTGAGGATGTATGTGATGGATAAGTCATTGTAATTGGAGGACTATTCACATTTAGTTGATTTGCATCATTTGATATCAAACTTTTATTAAAAATGAGTCTATTGGAAGCTTTATAAGGCATAAATGCAATACTCCAATCACTGGGGACATTCTAGTAGACATAGTAGTACTTGGGTCAGAGTTTCACAAGGAAATGGAAGAGCCAATGGTCAAGATTAAGTAGAATTTAATGGCAGTCATGGCAGACAAAACAATTATGCTTATTAAGGCACGATAGCAAGCAAATTTAAAACTAGGGAGCACATATTCTTAAAATTGAAAGCAAAGAAGAGTTCTTGGAACTTGGGAAGTTGCACCAGGTTAACAGTTGGATTTTGTTGGCCCATTTGGGATATTGGATAGAATAGGAACAATTGCATACATGCTTGCATTATTTGCTTCCATGAAAGTGCATAAAGTATTTCATGTGTCATTATTGAAAAAGTATGTGCATGATCCTAACTGTTTCATTGACTAAATTTTGATGAAGTGGAGCTAGAAGGAGACATCCAAGTGCAACTAGTGCATATACTAGATAAAATGGTCACAATGCTTTGGAATATAGCCATAGGGTAGGTTAAAGTCTAGAGGACCTACTCTAGCCTTGAGGAAGCGAGATGGGAGCTAGAAGATGTAATGCAGGAGGAGTACCCATATTTGTTTTGAAATATTGATGTAAATATCATTGTATATATGCATGGTGATGTGCGGCAAGGATGGTGCAAAATTTAAGGGAAGGGGAGTGTAACACCTCAGTTTTGATCCTTGGATTAGCAATGTATATTGTGTATACGATGAATTTTCAAGGGCGAAGCAAGTAATATGTAAATATTGTACATGGAAGGTTAATAATAAAAATACGTCATCAACTGCAAATGGAGGAGAAAACATTGGGGGCTATGATTCCATGGGAGACGAATGAAAGGTGACTTGGGGGCTTAGGGTGGGACAAAGTGAATAATAATAATTTATTCCTAAGCCTAAATCCTTTATCTTATATATTATCCTTTATTGGCTTTCAGGTAGTTTCCAAGTGAAATATGTAGGCTTCTTAGAGGAAAAGTGGTGAGTTGGGAGCATGCAAATATAATTCTTGAATTTTGGTTGTTTTGAGGGCTGGTTTTTTTTTTTTCCATTATTTCTTTCTTGAGGTTGTTGGGGGATCTCATGTTGCATTATGACTTGTAGTAGCGAGAGTATGGTTGTGAAAATTTTTGTGGGAGAATTTGGCCATGTGCACGAGGAGTTATTGCCATTGAGAAAACTCTATTATAGTTGAGAATTCTTGAAGTCTATAGTTGATAGCATTCCTTGCTAATATGTGTTGTCGCCTTAGAGGGTCATGGGATAGTTTGAGGGATTATAGGGCAAGGAAGGGGATCCCATTCTTTGTGTTGTGCAAGTTTAAGGGGAAAGAGATGGTAGATTGGAATTGTTGGGAGAATTAAATTGTGGAAAATTATGGGTATTTGGGTATGTGAGAGGACTAGAGCCATTTGTTAGTTTTTAGGGCTAGATTGTTCTCTGCTGTAAATAATTGCATTTACAAACTTTTTCAATATTTTCACATTGCATTCACCTCATAACATCATATCATCATCAATAATTATGTAGAGAGAACAATAAACATCAACAATGCAACAAAATAGTAAGGAACAATAAAAAAAAGCATACATAATAGAGACACTATGATTTAGGTCAGAGACCCAGCCAAAACCCCACAAGGGGGAAAACCCAACCAAATTCTTCTTCTTAGATATTCATCAATTGTTCAACTGAGATACAAAGTACAATAAGAATGAGATAGATTAATCATTTGAAGCCTCCTAGGGTCAACCCAACCCAGTTCACAACTACGTTTGTGGACTGAGCGATCTGATCTTTGATAATCAAAGAAGTCCAGGAGAGCTGATATCATATCATTATCTCAAGTAGCATCATCCATGTCATTGCAATAAGTATCATCAATATCATCACTGTCAAGTGTCATCATTATTGTCATATATCATAAGAGCAAGGTCATTGTCATCATAAGAGCATGGTCATTGTCATCATGGAGTAAGTTCACTGTATCATATGTATCAGAAGAGCAAGATTACTTTCACATGTATTGTTGTCACCGCCGTATAAGAGTCACTGTCACTGTCATTGTCATTCTTCACTGTCAATAAGATCAATGTCTTACGGTTAATAAGATCACTGTCTCACTGTCATATAGCACTGTTCTATATGAAACTGTTACTATCATACATTTTTAGGTCACTATCATTGAACATAGTCACTGTTATGTTGAGGTCATTGTCCTCAAAGGGAACCATAAGTATAATAGCCAACATATGACATGACTAAAAGGACTCATATTAAGGGATCTTGCCCCTCATCACTATTATTATCATACAAAGATACAAATACAATTGCAAGTCATTGTAGCTTATAATGCAAGCCTCATAAAAAGATGAAAGCCTCATATACGGGACACAACAAATGTTATACGGTACCATAGAGTACAATGTATACTACTATAATGTAGTTACCACAACGTATACTGCCATGATGCCAAAGCATATGCCACCGTGATGCCAGAGCGTATGTCATTGTGATCCCAGAGCATATGCCACTGTTATGTGCAAGCCAAAAAGAATAACACCACAAGGTATAGAATGAGCAATCTTGTAATGTATGTGGTGCTTCAAAACGATGTCATTAATGTAATATAGAGTGCAATGCCTCAGAAGGTAATGCGAGCCTTAGAGCCACAAAAAGAAAGCGAATCACAAGTTAGACTATGAGCCTCAGACAAATACAATCCACAGAGGAAGCGAGCACTGTAGTATCAATAGCCATATGCAAGTTACTGTAGATAGTGAGCCACCATATCTGAAGCATTGTAGTATCAAAAGCCATATGCGAGTTACTCAGAAACTATGCAAGCCTCTATAAAGATACGAGTCACTATAGTGTCAAAAGGCATATGCGAGATACTCAGAAATTATGCAAGCCTCTGTAAAGATACGAGTCACTCTAGTGATGTGTTCCACAAAAGATACGAGCCACTGTAATGATACGGGCCTTTGTAGTGATGCAGTCCACAATTGATATGAGCCACTATGATGATACGAGCCATTGTAATGATACAAGCCTCCACAGGAAGTGTGAGCCTTCATACATGCGTACCTCATATATGTAATATGATCCAAGAAGAATACGAACATCTGAAATGAACATATGAACCCCAACAAAAATCTATCAGCCACAAATATATGTATCAAATCTCAGAGACATGAAAATGCGATGATTGTATGTTCAACGATAAGGTATTTATAGTAGTTTTCGAATGAGAAAAGACACGACTATTAGAGAAAGGTCGACATGAAGCCAACTTGCAGCTTATGGAGGGAAATACTTAGATTTAAATTTTGCTCATAATAATAAATATATTTTATCCAATTGACTATTCCTTTTGACCAATATAAGTCCTATTTGGGGTAGTAGGGTTTCTCATGGGAAATTCGTCCCATAGTTGCCCAAATTTCAACACCATTCATAGTAGAATTCACGCTAGTGGAATCACAACTTCAATGTAGGGGTGGCTTGTTATAGAGAGATTAAGTGCAATGGTGAGCTTATGGTTGTGTGGAATGTCCTTTGCCTGCGACTAGCTGGCAATTTATGACAAATTTAGTGATGTTTATGTTATTCATTAGTGGCTATTTAGTTTACAATGATAAGTCTGCATCTATAACATGAATGATTAATTATAATTACATAAGCTTGCTTGTCATGTCACATGTTGATTTGGGGTAGCATCGGATGTGCTTTAGCCACGAAATTTGGTGGAGAGGTTGGGGCACATGAGATCTCCAATACCCAGAAAGGGTTTGGGCAAATTCTAAATAGATAAGGAGATATTAAAATAATTAATATTTTTAATGGAGTTCCTAAGTTTAAACTTAGGGAAAATAAAATATTAATGAGTATTAATATGAATTTGTGTTAGAGGGGTCCAAAAGACATGGATCAAGCTAGATCTAATCTTAGCTGTTTATTAGGGACTTAATCTTGGCCGTTGAATCGTCAACAAGAAATTATAAGAGGCAGCTTGAGGGTTACTTAGAGACTACATCAGATGATCAGTCATTCTATTCTCTAGAGCGGGGTTTGCTAAGAGAGATAGAATCAGTGATCGGGAGAGAAGCTGAGGGGCATTGAGTACAGAGGAACAAAGAAGGCAAAGATTGTGCTGGGAGAGCAGCACAACAACCAAGGAGGGTGACATAGAGCCAACAAGGGCTCATAGAGGGTCACACAAAGGCAGCCAAGTGCTGCGCAGAGCACCAGAAGGGCCAGCGTAGCTGACGCAGAGGCTCCTAGAGCTGACGCAAGGCCTCCGGGGGCTGACGCAGGGCCAGCGTGAGACAGAGGGGTTGATGCAGTCTAGATTGGGTAGATGCTGGGGTTGCAGGAGCAGTTTTGTGTTGAGGAGCTGCTGGAAGGGTTTTCCGGGGTTTCAACCAGGGGATTTCTCTCAAACTGTGAGATGTAGCTACTAAGGAAATTCTATGTTGGGTAGGCCAATTACGACACCCAGATTGTACTCTAATATTGCTTAATAAGAAAATCCTTAGATAGTTGCACCGGTTTTCCTGCATTGGGTTTTTTCGGGGACATTGGTCCAAAAATAATGGTGTCATGTGTGTGTTTGTTCCTATTTCTTTTAGTTGCTAATTTGTAATATGTTGAGCATGCACTGGTGTTTATTCTCAGTATTTACTTTGTAAATAACTTGTTAAAGAAAAATAACAAGTAGGTAGGAGTAAATCAGAAAAAGTGAGTGAAGGGTTTCTCAACTAAGTAAACTTAGAAACTTCAACATGGTATCGGAGCGTGATTGCAGATCACAAGAGGACTAAAAGACATCAGCCGAGCGGAGCAACAACAGCAAAAAACAGCTATCCTGAGGTGACAGAAGCTATTTCTAGCAGTGCAGAAGCCAAGGAAGTGTGATGCAGAGATAACTAGAGCCACGCAGAAGAAGCCGGGAACTGCGCAGAGCCTCAGAGAGGCCAACATTGCTGATACAGAGGGCTAGAGGGCTGACGCAGGGCATCCCAGGGTTGCGTAAACCCATCCAGGGTGATGCAGAGGCAGCGTGAGGCAGAGAGGGGTTGACGGAGTTCACAGAGAGGCAGTTGCTGGGGTATAGAAGGTTGCATGAATATTGTAGAGTGGAGCTGGTGAGGTACTGTAGTCAGAACAGTACCTGACAGAGCAAGGCCAAAGGAGTTGTTACCTAGGGTTTCTAGCCGAGGAACCCAGATCAACAGTGCAGTTGCACAAGACGATCAGAGTAGGGGCATCTCAACAAGCAGCAGAAGGATTTCTAGGAGGGAAATCAGGACTCAGAGGGAGTCCAGAAGAGAACTTCCAGACAGGAAGTCGAGACTCAGAGGAGTTGAATAGAGAACTTCCAGGAGAGAAGTAGAGGAGCATCATGGCACTACACGGGGTAAGAGACCAGGATAGACTGGACAGAGCATCAAATTTCGCAGTCTAGAAGGCCAAAATCTTATCAGTGCTTGACATGAATCATGTCAAGAATTTCGCCTTGAAGGTTATAGCTATCCCAATCGACCCCAATGATAGTGACAAGTATAATGAGGTGATGGCGAGGGCTAAGTGCATTATCCTTGACGGGGTCAAGGATCATGTGGTACCACATATAGCCGAGAAGGACATGACAGTTGAGATGTGGGAGGCTCTCAAGAACTTGTACCAACATACTTCTGTGCAGAGAAGAATGCTGCTCGAGAACCAAACGAGGCCATATCAGATGAGGAAGGGTCAAATGATTGACTCCTTCCTCGGGGGACTGAATGAGATTCGAGATCAGTTGACTGCTATAGGAGCGACACTAGATCAGGGGCTTATGGTGAGGACAACCTTGAATGCTGTTTCAGAAGAGTGGGAAGTTTTTGTTTAGAGCATCCTAGGCAGAGGGACTCTCCTACCTTGGGACGAGATGTGTGCAGCTCTTCACCTGGAAGAGATCAGACGACAGTCAAAGACAGGTAGCAACAGCAAAGGGATCAAGGTCAAGCAGGAGGAGGAGGATGTGGCCCTAACATCTGAGGAAAAGTAGGAGAAGCGGAAGAAGAAAGATCTCTCCAAGATCAAGTGCTTCCACTGTGGGGAGATGGGTCACTTTGTGACCCAGTGCCCAAGGAAGAAGAGTAAGGGAGAGTTTTCCGAGACTAAGGCAGCGCCAGCACGGGCAGAGAAGGAAGTTTTGACAGACGATGACTGTGCCATGAGTGCACACGTACCACTTGAGTGGAAGTGGGGAGACATCGAGCTGTAGTCAAGGGGACTACAGGTGATGAGGGGCAGGATCCTTGAGGTACCCAGCCTCTTGGAAGAGACCTTTCTACGAGAGCCTCGACAAGGAGTAGTAGGACTGGTTGAGTAGGTAGAGACGGATGCGAATGGAGCAGTAGAGAGAGCTACAATGCAGGAGTTTCGAGACAGCGCAGAGCTAGCAGGTTGCAGCAGTGCGAGAGGCACAAGAGTGTTGCACCAGTGCAGAAAGGCACATCGAGGTGTGCATCGATGCGAGATGCAGGGAGTTGTTGCAGCAGCGCAAAGGTCAGAGAGAGGGAGCACTTGTCAGTGGCAGAGGGAGCTTTAGCATCAATGGGTGTTTTGATTTGAAAATGGGGCTCTTAGGCTTCTTGTCTAGCTTACAAGAACCTCTTCCACTTCCAAAGCTTGAATTTTCTCAAGTCTTAATGATTAACCATTGCGGAATTGAGAAATGCTTGAAAATATAGGTGTAAGCTTGTATTTGTTTTAACTGATTATGTACTTCAAAATCTGTTGTTTGTGCTGGTATGTGAATTTGCTTAAATTGATATATTAATGCATACAACAGTGAATAAGCAACAGTAAAACACACACATAAGACAACAAATTAATTAGGAGTTCACCCACAACTCTTGGGCTACATCTCCGTGAGCTCTTGTCAATTTGACTTGGCTCTTCTGAGATTATGGTGTATGTCTTTTTACAAGCTCTTTGGCTCAACTCCTGCTATTCTACACATAAACAGTGGGTTCAGACACCTTTTATCCCTTGGCTCTTGAAGCTCTGGCTTTTGGCTCTGGCTCTTAGCTCTTGGTTCTGGCTGTTGGCTTTGACTCTGGCTCTTTGGCTCTGGTTCTGGCTCTTGGCTTTGACTCTTGGTTCTTTGGCTCTGGCTCTTGGCTCTTGGCTCCTCTGCTTTGGCTCCTTTCTGCCTTCTGCAACCTTCAACTCTTTGGCTTTCCCCTTGAACTTCAAGTGGCCCCAAAGGCTACCTCGGCTGCTTTTCGATTCTCTGCTGCTGTTACTTTCAACGTTCAGCAACAATCAACAAATTGGCCACCAACAATAACTCAACAACCCTATGTCTTTGACATTCATGGCTTTTAAAGCCAAATTGCACTACCTGTTGGTTCTCCCTTTCGAGTTCTCCAACTTCTGGCCATGTCTACTTGAATCCCTCTTGTTAGCGTTCATTAATCATTGCATAACGCCCTTTGGACAGGCGACCACCTATTCCATGCGGAACGAGCAATCGGTGCTTAAAATCCTTTGAAACAACCATTTTTCATTAACACAGGAAATGTTGCAAAAACACGGAAAAATCTGCAAAGCACTGTTCATTTCGGATTTGAAACTTTCAGCAATCCATTTTATAACGCTATCAGGTCCGCCTGTGGGTCGCTATCGCATATCGTAGTGGCTCGGTCCCTTTGTATTTCGTTAAATAACGAAATACACGCAAATACATTGAGAAATGGCATTTAATGGATTTCAAAATATATTGAATCCGATTTATATTGCCGTTGTGTTCGGCCAGTCGCATCGGGCATATGACTTATAACATATCGGCCCCGCTCCATGGTATAGCTCCGATTGCGATCCACCGATTTCGGCGATCGCACCATCGCATCGCGCGTATGTATGTGTAAGCCCCTCTGCATTGTGTTCGCTGATTGTGATCTGCCGATATCGGTGATCGTGGTATCACATCTGCCCATTGCACTATAACATCTGCCCATTGCACTATATGCCTCCGATCAGACCCGCCGATCACTGCCGATGCGATATGCTGATCAAATCTAGACCGTTGATTGGCCAGATCCGACGGTCCTTGTGCAACCATTGTTAAAGCCTCCGATTGTGTTGTTTTCAGAGTTTTCTCCATGTTTTTAAGGCCTATAGTGTAATGCGATAAGTCATAGACTTCTCCTCTTTCGGTGGTTTTGCCCTTTAGGGAGCTTTGGAAGACTTAGGGGATTTTTAGACCCATTTAGCAAGCGATTTTGCCTCTTTTTCCTTTGAAAAAGGGTAGCTTCATTTTATGATAGCTTTCCCATCTGAAGTCTGTTTTCACCCATTTAAGTTGCGTTGGATTCAGAATGGAGAGATCTTTGCAAGGAGACTATTTTTGAGAGCAGCCTGCGACATTAATTTTCCTCTGATTTACAAAGGATGTGTGCCATTTGGCAACTTTCACCTCTTGCATGAAGTCTTTTAAACTTAGAGGTTTATCCAGGATCCAATTTTGGATCACACCTTCCCACTAAAAGAACTTTTGGTCTCCAAAAGACTGATATACTGGTCTGAACAGTAAATGAGAGTGACTCACCCTCTTCTTTCAACCTCCCTACACTTGCCTTTGCATAGTGTCTCTGAACAAAAGTTTTTGACCACTTCCCTTCTCTTGGATGGGCTGGTGTTCCTGAGAAGAACTGTCTTCCTCCTTGCCTTCCTGCAGAACTTCTATTGAAATGGTCATAGAAGGTAGTTTGAGCTTCTTTGCCTTGGTCATTGATCCAAGGTGGCTCAACAAATGTGAAGTACATATGCTCCACAAAACTTTCATTTGTACCTATTTGACAAGCTGCTAACAACAACTGTTAACAACAACAAGGATACAGACAACAACTGGATGGACTAACTCTTGCTTCAACAAAAGAAACAAATTTTCACAACTTGTGAACACCTCCATGTCTCATATCTGCATACAAATGATGGACTAGATAACAAGCCCACAAAACATGCCTTTAAACAAATGACCCTTAAAGTCAAGCATGTAGAAAAAGACCATTAGGACTCTTTTTCCAAAAGATGAAACTTTCATCATTGTCTCCATTTGGAGACCAAGTTAACTTCTTTCAAGTCAACATGGCATCACATGCAATGCATGCATTTCATCCCTCAACTTTCACTTAAGCACATTGTACTTTCGAAGCTGGAATGAAATATAATATAGATGCATCAATCGACATGCAATCTTAATTGGATAAGAACTCTTACCGTTCCTTACCAATCCCTTTCAAAGGTACTACCTTTGTCTGCACATCAGCATCATTATGTGAATCATTTTGGGACACATCATTCATGGAATCTTCACTCCCATTTTTGCCATCTTCCCTTTCCACTTTCTTCAGCTTTGGTGGAAGCATTGTTGGATATAGTGTCCAACATTTTGCAGCAAGATGTCCTTGCTTATGGCAGTAAGTGCACTGCATGTGCATCCTCTTGATAACATGATTTGCCTTGTCCAATGGACCTTTGGCTGCTTGCTTCTTTTCCTTCTTTTGCTTCTTGTATGTGGCCATTCTCTTCCAACATCTAGAAACATCATGGTTATCCAAACCACAAAAGAAACATGCAACTCTTTCCCCATACTTATGTGGAAATTTATCATGCTTGGCAAAATCAAAAGGAATATAATTAGAACCAGATTTATGAGGAGGTGAAGCAAATGAAGAAGTGGCTCCCTTTGGAACACCATTAAACTCTTCAAGGTTGTTAGAGTCTCCCCAACTCTCTGGTTCATGTGTGTGCTTCTGAACACCTGCATCCTGCAATTGATGTTTCAAGCTATTGTATTCCTCTTGGATACAACCTTCACACTTTTGAGGTAGAGGACATGAAATGAAACTCCTTCTTGGGATTGTTTCAATGGCTTTCATGGCAGCTTTGGAATTTTCTCCATAAGACTGTCCATAGCCAAGACCCAAATATTTAGGCCTTTCCTCAACCATTATTGGTTCAACAATACCTTATGCATGCTTTCCCAAGCCCTTTCCTTCATAGCCCATCTTGGACATTAGCTTGGAACCTATGCCTTTAGTATATTTTTCAAAAGAACCAATACAATCATCCTTAGAGGAATTTGAAGACAAACTGGAATGGCTTACCTCTTCTTCAAGCTGGTACTTGACTAAGGCTTCTTGGGCAACAAA
>APFE031138617.1:29478-40768 GCA_000404065.3 Pinus taeda | reverse complement strand
TGACTTATAACATATCGGCCCCGCTCCATGGTATAGCTCCGATTGCGATGCGCCGATTTCGACAATCGCACCATCGCATGGCACATATGTATGCGTAAGCCCTCTGCATTGTGTTCGTCGATTGCGATCCGCCGATATCGGCGATTGCGGTATTGCATTGGCCCATCGCACTATATGCCTCCGATCAGACCCGCCGATCACTGCTGATGCGATATGTCGATCGGATCTGGACCATTGATCGGCCAGATCCGACGATCCCTGTGCAACCATTGTTAAAGCCTCCGGTTGCCTTGTTTTCAGAGTTTTCTCCATGTTTTTAAGGCCCGATAGTGTAATGCGATAAGTCCGAGACTTCTCCTCTTTCGATGGTTTTGCCCTTTAGGGAGCTTTGGAAGACTTAGAGGGTTTTTAGACCTATTTAGCAAGGGATTTTGCCTCTTTTTCCTTTGAAAAAGGGTAGCTTCATTTTATGATAGCTTTCCCATCTGAAGTCCGTTTTCGCCCATTTAAGTTGTGTTGGATTTAGAATGGAGGGATCCTTGCAATGAGACTATTTCTGAGAGTAGCCTGCGACTTTCATTTTTCTCTGATTTACAAAGGTTGTGTGCCATTTGGCACCTTTCACCTCTTGCATGAAGTCTTTTAAACTTAGAGGTTTATCCAGGATCCAATTTTGGATCATGTTTCTAGCCCAAAAGGGAGGTCGGTTGGGAGATTAGTTACTTACTTCTCAGTAACTGAGTTGCGGTGCAGCAGTGGGCAGCGCAATGCAACAAGATGAGAGGAGGTGCAATGTGGATGCAGTGTTGGGACAAAGGACCAACAACAACACGAATGTATAGGGAGCTGTCGTACAGATGCAATAGTGGCAGTGGTAGTGGCAGAACCATGGGCAGCAGTGCAGAGGATGTTGGGCAGGAAGGCCTAGCATCACAATAGGTACCGATGCCGGATGATTAGAGTAATACTCAGTGAGGAGTATTGTTAGAGCACAGTCCTCACTAAGAGGGTGTGTTGATTTGGGGTAGCATCGGATGTGCTCTAGCCACGAAATTTGGTGGAGAGGTTGGGGCACATGAGATCTCCAATACCCAAAAAGGGTTTGGGCAAATTCTAAACAGATAAGGAGATATGAAAATAATTAATATTTTTAATGGAGTCCCTAAGTTTAAACTTAGGGAAAATAAAATATTAATGAATATTAATATGAATCTGAGTTAGAGTGGTCCAAAAGACATGGATCAAGTCAGATCTAATCTTAGCCATTGATTAGGGACTTAATCTCGGTCGTTGAATCGTCAACATGGAAAGTATAAGAGGAGGCTCGAGGGTCACTTGGAGAGTACACCAGATTATTAGTCATTTTATTTTCTAGAGTGGGGTTTGCTAAGAGAGATAGAATCAGTGATGCAAAGAGCAGCTGAGGGGCATTGATTACAGAGGAACAGAGAAGGCAGAGATTGTGCCGGGAGAGCAGTGCAGCAACCAAGGAGGGTGATGCAAAGCCAGCAAGGGCTCATGTAGGGCCATGCAGAGGTAGCGAAGTGCTGCGTAGAGCACCAGAAGGGCAAGCGTAGCTGATGCAGAGGCTCCCAGAGCTAATGCAGGGCCCCCTGAGGTTGACACAGGCCAAGAAAGGCTGACGCAGGGCTAGCGTGAGACAAAGAGGGGCTGACACAGTCCAGATTGGGTATACGTGGGGGTTGCAAGAGCAGTTTTGTGCTGAGGAGATAACAGAAGGGTTTTTTGGGGTTTCAACCAAGAGATTTCTCTCAAACTGTGAGGTATAGCTGCTAAGGAAATTCTTTGTTGGGTAGGCCAGTTACGACACCCAGATTGTACTATGATATTGCTTAATAAGAAAACCCTCAGATAGTTGCACCAATTTTCTCGCATTGGGTTTTTCCAGGGACATTGGTCCAAAAATAATGGTGTCATGTGGTGTGTTTGTTCTTGTTTCTTTTAGTTGCTGATCTGAAATATGTTGAGCATGCACTGGTGTTTATTTTCAGTGTTTACTTTGTAAATAACTTGTTAAAGAAAAATAACAAGTAGGTAGGAATAAATCAGAAAAAGTGCAGGAAGGGTTTCTAAACTAAGCAAACTTAGAAACTTCAACGTCACATACATTCATAAGTTCAATGTAGGGCAAGGAGAATATTGGTGTCAAAGCAAGAAGAGAAATGGAAAAAATGTGTTTTCACTAAGTACCTTGTATCCTCAATGGTTAATAGAGGGTACCTGGCATGTTACAACCTTGATTGTCATGGTTTACCACTATGGGTTGCAACCTCTGATTAATCAACTTTTCCATCAACTTGCGAAGCCATATGGCCTTGCAACAAGTAGTTGGATTTGACACATACTTTATCTCTACTAGATTGAATGAATAATTGCCTACTTCTTACTGAAATAGGAAATCATGCATGTGCCCAAGTAGAAACAAAGAACTATGATATACTACCATGATTATTCAACTAGAACAATTTGTCACAACAAATCTTACAATAATTAACAATCTCTTATTATGCAATGTTTTCCTTTATATTTCAAATTTAATATTACTAGCTCAGTGCACAAAATATTGCAATAAATTGACAATGAAATGAAAGTAGCTAAGCAAATAACACACCATCCACACAATGAACATGGGAAAAAACAATATGGGAAAACCTCAAATAGAAGGTGGGGCCTATCCCTTGCTTTTTTCTTCTTAGTTATAAAATCAATATACAAAATGCACTCACTATGGTGTTGCCACGAAGATTGTGGCATGTATGGTTATTACACAATATTCTAATTTCTTTGTTTTGCTTCGATATCTCGCTCCTAGGTGCTATGGTCATCTATGGATCAGTAAACATTGCAACAAGAATGGAACCTGCACTTATCCTAGTGGCCCAATGTTTAACGTGGACTAACAACTATCTAGCGTAGGGTTAGGGCTTTACATGCCTCAAATCCTAATTAGGGTTAGGGTTGGGGAACTGGTAGGATATTCTTTATAGTCTACATGCAACTAGTTCTACATGTGTGAGTTATGTAAGTTGTTGTGGAATCCACCTAGTGTCATGGCGGTCAACAAGATATGTCAATTTGCGGGAGTCATATATTAGACATACGAACTCCAATTAAGGTGATCTTCTCGCTCTTGGAAAACTCTCAATGTATATAACATCATTAAGAGATTGGGAACATTGTTCATAAAGTTTTGATCTAAAGAACAATCGTTTAAGGCCTTAAACATGCTTTATAAGTTGTTGGACCTCAAATCACCAAAGTAGGACTTGCACCTAAAATGGGCCTTTCAAGCCAATAAGTCCGTTTCCTTTCCAGCCAGAATGTACTAAGATAGATGAGAAATTATCTAATGATCCATTTCCAATCGTACCTCCCCATTTAAGGAGGCGTTTGGTCCCCAAAAGCTGTTACTAATGTGGTTGAGGGAAATTTAACTTTGCCTTTTCATTGAAGTACCATTTGGCCTTGCTTGGAAATTATCCTTTCAGTCCAACTTGCCAAAGTTCATGCTATCCTTGTCTGGTTGTTTTGGACTTCTTTTGCATAGTTGTACCTTCTACTAACTTTCCCTGAGCTTCTAGAGTTAAGTCCTCAATAGTAGGTGTTGCTCATCATTTTGCATGTGGCTTCGCTTGTGATTTTGATCGCAAAGGCAGGTTTATAGGTTGGAGCTTTGATTACTTTGGGGTTGTGAGTTAACTTGATGATTTTTGATGCCTTGGTTGATAGTTGATGTTGTAGTCATGGGTGTCTTGATGGTGTTTTGCTTGTTATACTTGCTTATCATAAAGAAAGTATTTCTGACATGTCAAGTGTTAAATTTGGCAACTAGGGCCAAACTCCATGTGGGTCATCTTATTAATGGCAGCTGATATTTTTCTTGGATCCCTCTCATCGAGAGGTGTAGGATTGATCTAAAGATTGTCTGATTCTGATAAGTATTCATGGAGATATGAATTTATTTTTGTTATGGGACAATTCGTCAAGGTCAGCTAGCAACCAAATAACCCCCTCTTGCGCTCAATGTTTTAGTATAAAAGGAGGTGGCATGATAGCCATTTAGACACACTCTTGAGATCTCTCCTCTTAACTCGTCTGGGTTTTGGTGGAAGGAGACATCACCAAGAATCTACGTTGTCCTAATGCAAAGATGCTCTATGATAAGGCTATCATGGTAAAGAAGGCCTAAAACACAGACATGAAGACGATAAGGATGCCCTAGCTAATACGCTGTCCAGAGAAGCCTAGCCGCAATCATGAAGAAGATTTGGCCGCAGTAAAGAGGCTCAAATACGCTACCCAAACGTGCCCTAATATGCTGCCTAAAGGATGCCCTAAACCGCAGTCAAATGAGGCTTCTTAGCCGCAGCAAAGAAGGGAGATCTACCCACTATTTAAGGGAACTTCTACACGCAGCAAGGCAGCCCTAATCCGCAGATCTAAGGAGCCCTATACACAGCCAAGTGGAGGCCCTAATCCGTAGCAAAGAGGGAGCTCTATATGCAACCAAGTGGAGGCCCTAATGTGCAGTTAGGAAAGGTCCTAATACGTTGTCCAAGAGAAAATCATATGCAGTCCAGAAGGAGCCTTAATATGTTGTTAACGTAGGCCCTAATACACTGCCTGAAATAGCCCTTATCCACAGTCCTAAGGGAGCACTCATTCACTGTCAATAAAGTCCTAATTCAGCAACAAACACAACAATGTTTGCTGTAGGTGACTGAGTGTTAAAGGAAGCTGATATTGACATTAAGCCACAGTTATACAATGAAGGAAAGTGTTGAAGTCTGCTCCTTTGTGTTGCTGCATTAATTTACTTCAGAGTTGCTATGTGCTAGGCCATAGGCCATAACATCATCGTAATGACTGCGTGGAGGGTTGTTAAATGCTACAACTAGGCCGAGTTTGAAGAAAGAAGGATGTAGGTTTGTGTGGGCATTTTTAAGGTAAGGGAAAAAGCAGTTTTGGTTGGTTGTAGGTGATAGCTAGTGCAACAACATGATGTGTGCAGCATGATGATCTATATGCAGCATGAAGTGAGAAGCAGCAGGATGATGAGGTATTGCAACATGCATTTGGATGTAGCTTCGTGCAATGAAGAGCTTAGCATGGTGCGGCATGAGAAGATGCAGTACAATGATGGGTACAGTCATGATTAGCGAAGCATGATGAAATGCAACATAGTGATGATGAGTGCAGCATGGTATAGTACGGTGAAGTGCATCATGATGACAAGATGTAGCACAATGATAGGTGAAGGAGTCACCTTGGAGAATCAGTTGAAGTAGCATGTCTTCAACTGATCTCATGTATCATTATCCTAGGAGATGATCTATGCTCTGATCTAGATAAGTCAAAGTGATGACTTTTGTTGTAAATGTACTATCTCTCTCTCTGCTGAACTATTGAAGAACATATAAGAAGCATTGATCAAGGTTTCCCCACATTGGGGTTTGTCCCTGGCTAGCGCCACATCTTGTGTCCTCTTGTCTTGGCTTGTCTTCTGCGATTTGTATTTATGTTCTATCTGCAGTTTACTTTAATACTGATGTGATTGCTAATCTGGAAAAGGTATTGAGCTAACTATGAAAATTGAAATAAATTGCTCTAAGCATAGAACATACCCAAATTAACATGATATTAGAGCTGAGGTGAAGACAATGCCCAAGCAAGAGTGAAAGAGCAATCACTGAAGATATTTGGGAAAGGACAAAAGGATCAATGGATTCCTCATCTCTCTTCAAATTCACCAAGGGTGAAATCGAAGTAGAGAATATTATCAGAATGGCGCAGCGGAAGCCTCTAATAGCCTACTTAAAGATCACTTCAATGAGAAGTCTGGATCTAAGGATGGAAGGAAAGGCAGATGCCTTGGCTATAATAAGTTCGGCCATTATGTGAAGGAGTGTCCAAATGGCAGGGACACATCACTTGATGATGATGACAATCATTCCAAGAACATCTTCAATGATCAGAGGAATGACAGTGCAGGTCATCAAGGTAATGGCTGACTCTTCAAGAAAGCAAGGAACCGTAGGTATGAAGAATCAAATGTTGTTTTTGATAAGATAAAGAAGTGATTGGCCCTCTCTTTCAGATTCTTTGGGAATCTGGCTTATTGATTGTAGTGCTTCAAGGCACAACATCGGATAGAAGGTTGCTCTCTCTAATTTTGTAGAGATAGAAACAATCGCGTGGGATTATACATAGAGCCGATGCTACCTATTCCGGAAAGGGTGTAGGGAATGTTAACCCTCAATTGAATGGGAGTAACTTGATTCACCTACAAAATCTCTTTTATGTACCTGATTGTAAGAAGAACCTGGTGTCCATTTCGACAATGGAAGTCAAAGGTTTCAAGGTGGCATTCATTGATGGAAAGGTACGTGTTTTAAAAATAAAATTTTCTAAGATGATTTTGAGTTCAGGGTTGGCAATTTGTATCAAGCTGCAGCATGGTCCATTGGGGACCATATCAGCTGACACATCTGATCTATAACATCGAAGGTCTACTTATGGGGCCCTACCCAATGTGAGTCAGATGATGACTAGGATGCCTAAATTCAAAAGGAGCATGAAGGTACATGTTTGAGATGTAGCGAAGGAAAATCTCACAAGGGGACCATTCCCCTCATGTACCAGGTCCACAGGTTTGGAACAACCCGAGGACGTTTGAGATTCATGATTGGGAATCTCATGTATACAGGTGGAAGAAAGCCCTCTATGGCTTGAAGTAAAACACCCCATGCGTAATATGAGAGGATTGATAGTCATCTGATGAAGCTGAGATTCACTAAAAGTGAAGCCGATCCAAACCATTATTTGAAGGTTGTGGATGATAGACCTCTCATACCAGCACCTTCTGAGAAACGACCTATTTTTGACAGGTGCAGACCCTCTCACTTGTAGAAGTAAGAGGGAGTTGGATTCCACAAATGGAATAGTAAACTGCAAGCCCGTGACTACCTCAAGGATCTTAACTTTCAGAAGTTATATGGTGGTGATGCCGAACTAGATTTGGGAGATGCCTCTGAGTTTCATAAACTCATTGGCATTGATGTTCTTAGTGAACTTCCGTCCGTATATATGCTTTGTAGTTAGCATGGTGAGCTCATATTTAGTTGAGCCTCACTAGATTGGTGCCAAGAATCTTCTGAGATATCTTCAGGGCACAAGCTCTCATGAATTGAGATACATTGCCTGAAATATGAAGCTGCATGATTATTTGAATGCTCACTGGGCAGGCAGTGTGGAGGATTGTGGAGGATCACTATCCTTAGTGCTTGTTCTCTCTGGATTTTGCTTCAATATCATGGATGAGCCGGAAGCAAAAGTCGATTGCTATAAGCACTGCTGAGACTGAATACATAGCTAGCTATATGATCTAGTGTGAAGCTGCCTGGTTGTGAAAGCTCTTCAGTGAGCTGTTTGTACACATGATGAATACCACTATGATTCTTTGTGACAACCAGCGGGAACTCGATTATTGAGGAATCCCGTGTTCAATGATTGCTCCAGTAGATAGACATCAGATACTACCTTATCTGGGATATGATAAGTCAATGAGTGAGGAGGCTCCATCACATTGAGACTGATGTACAAGTCGCAGAAACTTTGTCAAAGCCTCAGGGAAAGGTAAAATCTGTGATTTTCCCAAACGACTTGGAGTCGTTGAGAGACCTTTGCATAAGGGTCCTGCATGTTGTATGCATTGAGCTCTTGGAGCTCTGGGGGGCTTGGGGTACTTACTGGAGCAACATACGACCACATGGTGACTCACCCTCCCCTGGTGGTGCGCTATGGAACAGGATGATTAGTTCTCCTGTGGCACTGGATGATTAGTTCTCCTGTAGCAACTATGGAATAGGATGATTAGTTCTCCCGTAGTAACTATGGAACATGATGGTTAGTTCTCCTGTGGCAACTATGGAACAAGATGATTAGTTCTCCCATGGCGACTGTGGGACAGGATGTTTCGTTCTCCTGTGGACAAGATGATTAGTTCTCCTGTCGAGGCATCCTACCCATGCAGTCTGGGACTCATGGGAAGTACCTCTCATCTAATCAATGAGTAGGGAAATGGGGTTAGGGACCATAGTAGTACTATTGATGGACGCATTGTTGTATCTACCGTACTCCCTATGCTAGGATGACCTCCATTGATCTAGGATCAGTAGGAGTGGTTTGAGACACTCTCTTGTGACATTGATCTGGGATCAATGAAACTGATCTGGGATCAGTATGAGTGGTTTGAGACACTCTCTTGTGACATTGATCTGGGATCAATGAAATTGATCTAGGATCATTATGAGTGGTTTGAGACACTCTTTGGTGTTTGCGAATCTAGAAAAGGTATTGAATTAACTATGAAAATTGAAATAAATTGCTCTAAGCATAGAACATACCCAAATTAACATCAAGGTTGTCCTATATTTGAGGAGTTGTTACAATAACTAGTGGACCATTGCTAGCACATGTTCTCATGCATCATTGATGTGATGTCTTGTTGGAGAGCTGAGTGTGCCACTTGGAAGTCTCACATTTGCCTTTTTTGGAGTTCGAATTTGTTCAAGATCTCATTATGGAGTATGTCCACCTTTCTTGGAGACTTATTGCACACATATCTTTATTATGGTTGAGCACATCCAGCTTAGGAGATGACTCATATCTCTTAAGGAGTTTTTTCATGTTTTCATGTCCTACTTAGAGGACATACTATGGAGGATATCTAACAAGTGATGCTGCGTGTACCACCTTATGAGGGTTTGCTTGGTATTTACATATTTTTTCTTGGTTTGAAGAGTATGTCTAATCATAGCTTTTCTTCACCTCTCGAGGAGTTAGACATGTCATTTGAGTGGTCTATTGAGGAGCTATTGGTGGAACTATTTTTATTGGAGGCTTTTATGGAACATGCCATGGTCTTATTTCCTCACGATGGAGACCTTCCACCCATAGTTGCAAGAGCATGGGAGTGGAGAGGAAGTGCCATTTTCCAAAAACATCTGAAGCAAAGCAACCTAGGAGTGCTTATATGTATGTATATATCTTAGAATGCATTGCTATTAAAAAAATACAAGAATGCCAAACTGGTTGCATATTATATGAAAACATGCATATTTATGCTACTTATAGATGAATACTACTTGTACGTTGATAGGAGTTAGAGAGCAAAGGTTTTGTCTAGTCTATGATCTCTAGTCTAGCAGAGGGATCAACATATTTCCACTATTGCACATTTAATTTATTTCCTATGAGTCAAATTATCAAGAGATGCCAGCCTTACAAATCAAAGTATATCTCAGCGATTGAGTTTGCGAGGTCTGCCTAGGTCGAATTATAAAGAGGAGATGAAGCAACTAGCTGAGATCAGAGTTGCGGGGGAGCGCTCCCCCCTGCTCCCGCTCCCAATTCGCGCTCCGGGCTAGAGCGGCTCGGGAGCGCGCTCCCGGTAAAAAAATTTCCTCTCCCTGCCAAAATCGGGAGCAATATCTGGAGCGTCGCTCCCGAAGCGAAAATTAAAGCTCGGGAGAGATCGGGGGCGAGCGGGTCGGGAGCGCGTTCCCGATAAAAAAATTTCCGCTCCCTGCCAAAATCGGGAGTGTCGCTCTCGGAGCGAAAATTACAGCTCGGGAGCGATTAGGGAGCGATCGCTCCCGAGCTTTAAATTTTCACTTCGGGAGCGATTCGGTCGATGACGGGAGTGATCCAACGGGAAAAAAATTGCGGACGCTAAAAAAAATCAAATTAAAAAAAAAAATTTATGTTTTAAAAACACAATGGGGCAAAAAATATTTCATTATCACTTGAATGAGAGCAAGAGCAAAGGAGTGAGGAGAAGCGAGGAGCAAGTGCCGAGGAGCAAGGAGCAAGCCTGCAAAGAGGTAAGTAACTTAGTAATTTAGTTAGTTTAGTTAGTTTAATTTAGTTTATTAACTATATTTAGTAAAAAAATCATGAATCTAAATTAAATTAATAAATTAAATTAATTAATCTAAATAAATTAAATTAATTTGCAGGTTCAAAAGCCTACAAATATCAAACATCATGGACCTGGCTATATTTCTTGGCATTTTCCTCTTCTTGGTCCCTTTTATGGTTATTATGGTGCTAGAGAGTAGGAAACAGAGGGGCCAAAATGAAGAGGGGGATGAAGAAGCTGGAGAAAGTGGATCTGATGAAAACCCCGGTGAGGAGCTGGAGGAGGGTGAACATGACTCTCAAAAAACTAAACAAGACCAAACCCCATTATGGAAATATGTTAACAGGCCTGAAGCAGGGAGGGGGTGGAACCACTAAATTTCATTGCCCCCATTGCAACAATGATTACACAGGTTCATACACCCGTGCTAGAAAACACCTCTGCGGGAAAAGGCCATGGGATGTAGACAAACAAATAGGAATCAAAACTTGTCCAACGGTGTCAGCAGCGGATAGAGCCAAATACATAAGGGAAGAGGAGGAAGCCCAATACAAATAAAAAAAATCAAGGGGTTTCTTTGAACCAAGCTCACAATCACAAGCACAAAGAACTCCTTCAGCGTCCTCCCAAGGCAGTGGATATGGAGGCACAGGGTCATCAGCTTTAAGGCGTAGAACCATATCAGATTTCTTTGATGAGGGGTGTAGGAATGATGTGGATTCAAAGGTTTACAGGTTTCTCTATGCATGTGGGATACCATTCAATGTTCTTCGCTCACCTTATTGGCACGAAATGGTTTCTGCCATAAATGATGCCCCTAAAGGATACAAGAGCCTTGGGTATGACAAGGCAAAAACCGTTGGGCTTGATCATGAAAAAGCAAAAATATCACATTCTTTGAATAGAATGACAAGTTCTTGGACTGACCATGGGGTGTCCATTGTATCTGATGGATGGACAAATGTAAAAGGCAAGCCATTGATAAGTGTTTTTGCTGTGTCTGTTAGTGGTGCAATCTTTCTAACTGCACATGATTACTCAGACAAGTTCAGGACCGCCATCAACATTGAGAAGCATTACTTGAAACAATTGACCGTATTGGGCCATACAATGTCATCCAAGTTATCACTGATAATGCTGCTAATTGTAGGGCAGCGGGAGCAATTATTGAGGACAAATACCCCAATATATTTTGGTCTGGATGTTTGGTTCACACATTGAACCTTCTATTGCATGATATTGTCAAGAACAAAAATGTACAATACCAATGGATTGGTGATTTGTACAAAAAAGGCAAAAAAATGATAAAATTTATTACAAATCATAGCAATACCCATGGCCTTTTCC
>APFE031138617.1:11978-27194 GCA_000404065.3 Pinus taeda | reverse complement strand
AAATCGCTCCGGGATTCGCTCCCAAACCGGGAGCTTCTAAAAATGGTCGCTCTCGCTCCCGTTTTCGCTCCCGCTCCCGCTTCCAAGTAACATTGGTTGAGATATTGACTTAGTGGATCGGAAGTGTGTGTTTTGCGTAGCATTTTCAGCAAGTGTGTTCAACGATTAGGGCACCTAGAATAGTGTAGAGAGGGCATGGAAAAGAGGTCATTTAGCTTTAAGATTTTTGAGCCAACCGTCACCTTCCACCAGGCCGAGTTTATCAACACAGAATGGTCGTATGGATACATATTCCCTACAACCTACAGGCAAAGAGGGCCGTGAGGGCCAAGACGCAATCCACTTGGTGTTGGGTGAATTTCATTGGTTTCTGAGGCAAAGGGAAGTTTTCCTTCTTGTTTGTAGTTTTCTTGAGAAATTAAAAATTGTTGAAGAGGAAATAAAGAACAAACACTTAACATGTTTTCCCCGAAGTCGAGGTTTCTTGCGTAACTTCTACTGTTATGTGTTTTTGATGTGCTTGTGTCTTCAATGATTTATTTTTTGCTGTGAATATTTAGTTAGATAACTCAATATGTTTGGTGAATGCATCCTAAGGTTTCAATTTCAGTTTCTTTCATTACTGAAAATTCATTAAATTAGTTGCTGGGTATTTAAAAGTCTAACATGGTATTAGAGCTTAGTCTCTGATTGAAGACCATAACAAGAGTATTTACTTCCTCAGGAGTAGGTTAAAGGGAGCAAAGGCACAATTTACCAGTCAAGACCAACACTAGGGTTTTCCTGAAACAACTTAGCGCTAGGGCTTTTCTAAGCAGTTTGAACAAGAGCATGGCGTACTTGGGGTTGAGGTTTGAGGACTGCCTGGATGGGGCGCCAAATTTCTGTTCTTGTAGGGAGAGGATTGGTGTAGTGTTGGAGGAGTAAGGCGTTTGGGAGTTTGTGGACAATCCACTAGCCCAACTAGTCGACCCTCAACAATATGCTTAACACAAGAAGAAAGATGCGAAATCCAAAATAATTATCCTTGAGGGAGTCAAGGACCACATCATACCTCGCTTGTCTAGGAAGAAGACTGCTCAAGTCATGTGGGCAACCGTCATAGGGTTGTACCAGCGTACGAGTGAGGCCAGGAAACTGGTACTCAAGGATAAACTTAGAAACACCAGGATTGCAAAATTTGAGTTCGTGGTCTCATAACTTACCAGGTTCACTCAAGTGAGGGACAAGCTAGCTGGAGTTGGGGAGATAGGCTTGGACAGAGACCTTGTCAGTTTTGTGCTGTTGGGTTTTCACAAGTCTTGGGAAAACCTTACTGATGCTATCAGTGGTAGAGAAAACCTACCAGGATGGGAGAGGTTATGAGGTGATTGCGTCCAAAGCGGAGATTCAGAAGCAAGCCAAAGCTTGGGTCTCACGTAAATATAGAGGAGGAGGAAAACTTTGCTCTTGCTGGCGAAGGGGGCAAGAAAGGCACTGGAGGGGCCGAGTCTAGCTCTAGAGGAGAGAAGAAGAAGAATGATCTCAACCAGATAAAGTGCTTTTCATGTCATCAATTTGGGCACTATGCCACAAGTGCCCAAACAGGGAGAAGGGGTCCAAGAATGACCATGTATCTACAAAGATAGACGAATTCTCCTCTCACTTTAAGAGGGAGTTCTCACTTATAGCTTCCATGACAGGCTCAATGGCTAGCGTCATTTGGTATATTGACAATGGAGCTTCCCATCATATGCCAAGAACAAGGAGTATTTCAGCTAATTCACTGAGAGGGACATGCTGTTCCATATTGAGCTTAGAGATGGTGGCATGTACCTAGCCAAGGGTGTGGGGACTGTCAAATTTGAGAGGGAATCTGGGAACCCAGTGTACGTTAGAGATGTCCTCTACGTCCCAAGGTTGGAGAAAAAACTTGTTTTTGTTTCAACCGTAGAAGACAAGGGTTTTGAGCTAATATTTAGTAGAGGGAAGGCCTTCATCAAGCCTTCCAACTTCGAAGTAGCCAAGCAGATTGGATTTAGGTTGAAGAGCTTCTACAAGGTTTAGTTCGAGGCAGTTACAACCATGAGTAGCAAGAGGGATCATGAGCAGAGCCATGACTTAGGGGAGCTTTGGCATAGGCGTATGGGTCACTTACACCATGGAGCGCTAAAGATTCTTAGGGAGATAGTCACAAAACTATCTCCCTAAAGGGTGTGGGGACTGTCAAATTTGAGAGGGATTCTGGGAACCCACTCTACCTTAGAGATGTCTTCTATGTCATAGGGTTGAAGAAAAACCTTGTTTCTGTTTCAGCTGTAGAAGACAAGGGTTTTGAGGCAATCTTTAGTTGAGGGAAGGCCTTCATCAAGCCTTCTAACTTCGGAGCAACCAAGCAGATTGGATTTAGGTTGAAGAGCTTCCACAAGCTTCAGTTCAAGCTAGTCACAATCATGAGCAACAAGAGGGACAATGAGCAGAGCCATGACCTAGAGGAGCTTTGGCATAAGTGTATGGGTCACTTACACAATGGAGCGCTAAAGATTCTCAAGGAGATAGTCAGAAGACTGCCACAGTGCAGTGTTGACTAGCATGACGTGTGCAAGGGTTGTACACTTGGCAAGTATGCCAAGACTTCCTTCACTAGCAGAGACAATATGGCCAAGAACAACATGGACCCTGATTCACTTAGATGTCTGTGGACAATTTTCCTCTCCATCCCTTATGGGATACAGATACTATGTCACCTTCATTGAGGACCACTCGAGAAAGACTTGGATCTTCTTCTTGAAGAAGAAAGATGAAGTCTTCTTGAAGTTCGTGGAGTTCTAAACCTTGGTGGAGAACTAGACAAGTAAAAAGATCAAGGCGTTGAGGTTAGACTACGGTGGGGAGTACATTTCCAACACCTTCAGGGACTTGTGTGCCAAGGAGGGCATCAAGAGGGAGCTCGCCACAACCTATAAACCTCAGCAGAATGGGGTGGATTAGTGCAAGTATTGGAGCATTGTTGGAGCGGCTAAGGCCATATTGCATGACCAGGGATGGCCCATGTTCCTTTGGGCAAAGGCATGCAACACTACAATCTTTCTGTAGAACAAGAGTCCACACAGGGTGCTTGGTAGAGTCACACCAAAAGAGGCTTTCACAGGCAAGAAGCCTGACGTATCTCATTTTCGGATTTTTGGTAGTCTTGTTTACTGCCATGTGCCTTCTGAGAATCCGAAGAAGTGGAGCCCACAACAAAGAAGGGCGTTTTTGTAGGCTACAACGAGACATCCAAGGTGTATAGGGTGTATGACCCAACATTCAAGAACAAGGGGATAAGGCGTAATGTAAAGTTTCAGGAGGAGAGGGCTTTTAGGAAGTCCTTGGACTGTGAGCAAGCCACAACATAGGAAAAGCTGCAGACTCCCAAGCAGAAGTTTCAGTGTGCGCCGCTGATTTATTACAACCAGTTGTTGGGCAGGTTGAGCAACATGTAGATGAGGAGGCATCACAGGAGTAGGGAGTGAGAATAAAGTGAGTGGAGCCCACTCAACCAGCTACTCTCAACATACGGAGATGAGCCAGGTGGGTCGAGCAACTAATTCAGAAGGCACTGATGACTAAGTTTCTAGACTCAGAGCCTTCTTTCTACAAGGAGGCAACCACTTAGCAGGTGTGGCGAGATGCCATGGTGGAGTATTCCTCTGTCATGGAGAATGTCGTCTAGGTGGTAGTGCCAAGACCTCTTGGCAGATTAGTGGTTGGATCGTATTGGATCCATAAGATCAAGCATGGAGCTGATTGGAGTGTGGAGAAGTATAAGGCCAAATTTGTGGCCAAAGGGTTCTTCGAGGTCAAGGGGATAGACTACATTGAGATGTTTGCACCTGTGGCGAGGTACTCGTCCATTAGGACCATATTGGCTATTGCAACACAAATGGGTGGAGGATCCACCAAATGGACATGAAGACTGCCTTATTTAACATAGTTTTTGAGAAAGAGATTTATATTGAGCACATGAGGGTTTCAAGCTTTTTAGTAGGGAGACACATGTATGCAGGCTTAAGAGAGCTTTATATGGGCTCAAGCAGGCACCAAGGGTATGGTATGCTTGGATAGACAACTACCTTCTAGGATTGGAATTCCACCCTGTACTACATTGTGGTTGGAGGTCTTCCACTCATTTTGGTGTTTTACGTAGATGAATTGATATTGATAGAAGCAGATAGCCTAATCCAAGACTGCAAGAGAGATCTTGTAGGAGAGTTTGAGATGAAGGATATGGGGCTAATGCACTATTTCCTTGGGCTAGAGGTATGGCATGGTGATGGGGAAATCTTCTTGGGATAGGGCAAGGACGTGCTGAAGATCTTGAGGAGGTTCCACATGTAGGATTACAGGCCCATGACCATGCATTTGGTCACAAACTGGAGGAAGGTGGATGCTACTGAAGCAAAGTGTGTTGATGCCACACTTTACAGGCAACTTATTTAGTGAATGCACAACCTGACATTTGCTTTGCAGTTATTATAGCATATTAGCTAACAAGCTTGACAATCCAACATCCATAAAAAAATATTTGAGGGATCTCAAGCCTACTAGAGTGCATTGGGTTATTTCCGAGCATGTGTTGAGATATCTCAGGGGCACAATAGATTATGGGTTGTTGTATAGGTCGGTTGATGGAGTGGTGCTGGAAGGCTTCACAGATGTCGATTGGGCGGGGAGCTCTACAAACCAGAAGAGCACTTTAGGTTGCACCTTCAGTGTTGGGTCAACTACTCTTTCCTGGTTCAGCAGGAAGTAGAGACCAGTGGCACTGAGTTTAGTTGAGGCTGAGCACATGGCTTCCAGCAAGGCAGCTTGTGAGGCTATCTGGTTGAGGAAGCTACTTGTTGGGTTGTTTAGACAGGATTTGGAGTCCACATTGATCCATCGTGACAATCAAAATTGCATTAAGCTCTTTGAAAATCCATTGTTTCATGACCGCTCCAAGCACATTGAGATCAGGTACCACCATGTTAGAGATTGTGTTCAGGGGGTATAGTCAGACTTCAGTATGTGCCCATAGAGGAGGAGACAACAAATATCTTGACCAAAGCACTGCCTAGAGGGAGATTTGTCTACTTCAGAGATAAACTGGGCATAATACAAAACACCTTCCTCTCTAAGAGGGAGTGTTCATTGAAGTTAGAGAGCAAGGGTCCTGTCTAGCCTATGATGGCTAGACTAGCATGGGGACCCACAAATTTCCACTATTGCAGATTTAATTTATTTCCTATGTATTGACTTAGGAAAAATAAAATTTTCCTAAGTCAAATTATAAATAGATCTCAACCTCACAAATTAAAGTAAAACTCAACCATTGAGTGTGCTAGGTGGGCCCAGGTCGATTCATAAAGAGGAGATGAAAGCAGTTAGTGGAGATATTGACTTGGTGCATTAGAAGTGTGTGTTATGCTCAGTATTTTCAGCTAGTGTGTTCATCGATTAGGGAACTTAGACCAACGTAGAGAGGGAAAAGAAAAGAGGTCATTCATCTCTCAGATTTTCCAACTAGTCGTCACCTTTAGCCAGGCTGAGCTTTTCAATGCAGAAGGGCCATACAGAGGGCCACATACGGATCCATACGGATTCAGTACAATGTGCAGGCAAAGAGGGCCGTGAGGGCCAAGATGCTGTTCACTTGGGTGCTGGGTGAATTTCAGGGGTTGTTGAGGCAAAGGGAAATTTTCCCGCTTGTTTGTAATTTTCATGAGAAATGAAAAATCGCTGAAATAGAAATAAAGAACACACACTTAGTAGGTTTTCCCTTGAGTTGGGGTTTCCTAGGTAACTTCTAGTGTTGTGTGTTTTTGATGTGTTTGTGTCTTCAATTATTTATTTTCTGCTATGAATGTTTATTTAGAATACTTGTTTGTATATATATATTATATATATATATATATATAATTTTTTTTCCTTTTTCCTAAAGGGAAATATGGGCATATCGACCCAAAGGGATCACATCCCACCATCTAAACTAGCAGAGTGTAACCGCAAGGGCGTCGAGGAGAATTGACCCCGTGACTTCCGAATGGCAAGGTACTTTAGCAACGGAACTATACCAATTGAGCTAACTCTCGAGGCTAGAATACTCAATATATTTGGTGAATGCATTTGAAGGTTTCAATTTTAGTTTCTTTCGTTACTGAAAATTCATTAAATTAGTTGCTGGGTATTTAAAAGTTTAACATTGGGCGTTAGAAGGCTAAGTTTTACAATGAATCTTGATCATACTGGTGGTGTGCATAACCCTAATTTCCTAGAAGAATATGCCCTCCAAAATCTGGAACTATGACTCTAAAGAGAGCAATTTCTAAGGATGGCACATGCATGTGTGCATCTCAAACATTTACTGTTTACTAAACTATTGTTACGCCATTGATAACTATGTTGTGTCAGCAACAACAATCAAACCCAAACAGGGCAAGAGAAGGCTGGAATAGATGTGCTGTTATGCACAATTGCTAAAGGAGAATCACATTGAAGCAACCGGGAAAAACTAAGAATATGTGATCTCACAATGCTTCAACTCTTTCTTGCGAGGGGCACTTACCTTGGAAGCCCATCGGGACACATTGAGGTAGTGGTCGAGTGTGTGGTTGCACCCAGAGAGATTATAACAATGGTTTGTTGACTCGTGCATGCATAAGTGGATCAAGTCCCCACCCCATTTCCTTCTTTATAAAGGTCAAATCTCACTAGTTTGATCGGATTTCAAGGGTTTCATTTTGTAAGGCGACCAAGGTTTAAAGCTCACTGTAGTCGGGAGTAGACACCAAAAAAAATCCAGCCATGTTAAGGGTTGATGTGGCCTAGGCTAGGTACAATCCCTTGGTGGATTTGATGGCTTAGATGCCCCTGGGTTGTGGTTTCTTAACTAAAGGCTAGTTTCACAAGTCAAGGACATGCTACCAAAAAAAGTTTAACTTTATAGCATGACTTTTTCATAAAATAAAGTTCTCAATCTTATTACCTTTTTTCTTTGGTTGCGTTGTTTTTAATATGGTTGTTTCATTATTGCTAAACAAAAGTGGTAATATGAAATACTTTTCTCATTGTAGATACTAACTTTTGGGATTCGCTAGAGATATGAAGACCCAAAGAAAATAGGGAAAGATGTGCATATCTATTTCAGACATATATCAAAATATATATGTGCTAACGAAAGAAGGTTTAAAAAGGTCTTAATTAATTCCTAAAGTGAATCAATATCTTAAAAAGCATGTCACGTATTATAGCATGCTCAACTTAAATTTATCTTAACTTGATATAACTATAAAATATTAGCTTATTGCAAACAATCTGATATAGAAATTACTGTAATGAAATCAAAGTGTATAACTTTAGTGTAAATAAAGGGATATGACAACCCATGAGTAGGTGCGTGCATTATAGAATAAGATTTTTAACTTGCTTTAATTTAATAGAACTCTTATTTTTTTACCAAGGAAAACATAGGAAGCTAAAAGGATGCCTCCCCACATTTGTGGATGGCATCTCTAGAGAACCTATTTGTTGAAATTTGGTAGCATCGGGTACTCTAATGTGCCTTGGTGCTGGGTAAGCGATAGGAAAACACTCATAGAAGTGATTTTATGAGTGTATGGGCTAAGTGGTGGGGCTTTGCACATATAGACCCATGGTATTGCACACTTTAATTGAAGTATAAATTAGGAGCCAATGGAGGGGCTTGAGATCAATCGTGGAGAGGAGAATAATGAATTTTTCTTCTTGATTGAGGTTTTGATTTGCTGAGGAAATTGCAGACCTGTAAAGGAGTAACAAGGTACTCTTGAAGGAAGTGAGTGAATTGGTTCATAGGGCAAATCTGTTAGGACAAATTTTGAAGGTAGTCATTAGGCTATTCTAAAGGCAAGGAAGGAAAGACTGCAAGGAGGAAAGGAGTAACTAAGGGCATTAAAGGAAATCTGTACCCTAGGAAGGGCCTGAACTATGGGAATCTACCATCCAAACGCTCAAGGACAGGCCATTGAAGGTAGAGGAAGCTAGCCGTTGGTTTGAGGGACAAAACCATAGTCAAGGGAAGAAAGAACTATGCCCTAAGGAGGGCTGATTCACTGATAATGCAACCATGTAGGGGCGAAGCCTTAGAAAGAGGGTAGGTTGTGTCTTTTTGGTAGCTGGTAGGAGGCCGATAGCTTAGAGGAATCAGATCACGATTAAAATGTAAGGGCCAAGGTTTGGGTAGGGCCTAAGCCATCATTTGCAGGTAGAGAAAATGAGGGCCAAACCCTGCAGAAGGTCTGGACTTGTGGCTAGGAAGAAGCTGTAGCAAGGAGTAGAGCTGTTTTTTGTCAAGTTGCAGTAACAGGCTGTAGCAAGGGGCAACAGGTCGAGGCTTGTGTAAGGGCAGAAGAGAGTTGTTTTCGTCAAGTTGCAGTAAAAGAGGCTGGGGTTGTGAAAGGTCTACAAGACATGACTGAGGGAAGATATTTGTGGGCCCTGAGCTATTAAGGGTTAGAACTGCACACAGGAAGGTCATAAGTGCAAATTGAGGGGCCTATGTGAGGGTTGTGGGTTATAGGAGGTAGTCACAACAAGACAAAGCTGTAAAGTAGGAAGATTGTAGGTGGATCGAGTGTTTAACGAGAGCCGAGAAGTCCTAAGGTGCTACAACAAGGTGGATGTGTGGATAGTCCATTAAAGGAGAAGATGGATTGAGGGATTTTGGGTAGTGAGGGTTTTGAAGATTTAGCATTAGTCCAAGGATTCTGTACCTGTGTTTTTTGGGCATTTTAAGGGATTGTAAAGGGCCACTATCCTTGATATGGGAGCCCTTTGATTTCTTGTTAAAGGGCTTATAAGAAAGAATTTCCGCAATCAAATTTCAGTGTTATGTGCTTGATCTAGTTGCTGGTGAATTTTCCGCGATGCAAGCTGTTTTAAAGTTAGGCATTTCCGTGTGTTTATGTTTTTCAGCTAAAACATAGACCAGACCTAGGGTACATGGAATTCTAACATGGGATCACAACACTTTGAAGAGAAGTTGGGTTAGATTTGTGCATAGTTGGCAACCTTAGGAGGGAGTTTTGTTGTTTTGCTGTTGAAGGATTAACAACTAGTCTCTTGGATTTTTGGGTAAGACGTCAACAAATAACATGGTTATTGACTTGAGGATCAAGGGCTGGTCGGATGGTATATCAAGTTAGTGCTATTGGTGAATGGTATGTGGGAGTATGTCAACACCAAGATCACTACGACAACCGACGAGGCAAAGGGGTTTGAAGTTGTATTTTGGAATGGAAAGGTAATTCTCAAACCTAGTGGATCCAACTCTAACCTTGGGATGGTTCTTGGATTTAGGGAGAGTGGTCTGTGTAGTCTAAAGGGAAAGGCTATTGACCATGAAAAAAAGAAGGTTACAAAGACTCAAAGGGAGTCAAGTTTCACAAGGAGTTCACAAATTCAGAGAGAGATCCAACAACTCCATAAAAGTGTGTTCAAATGGAAGAAATGAGTCTTTCAAAACCAACAAAAAGGTGTCATGCTCTGGCTTAAAGGCCATGCAGGATAGTAAGGAGGAGCAGGAGGCTTTTATTAGCAAGGTCAATTCCAAAAAGGGTTTAGATCTTACAACCTGTTTTGCTTTAGTGACGGAAGAAGAAGCTTATGATGAGTGTTGGAGTGTAGTGGTGGAAGTGTTAGTTTTTGTAGCATCAAATGTGTTCTAGCCATGAAATTTTGCGGAGAGGCTAGAATGCATGAGATCTCTAAAACCTATAAATAGTTTATGGAAATTCCGCCTAAAAGTGTCTCAATTAGATTATTAACGGTTTTTTAAATATTTCCTAAGTCGATACTTTGGGAATATGGTTAATTGATCAATATTAATTGAGATAAAATGAGAATCATCTAGAAACTAACACGGATCGATCCAGAGATGATCCTAGCCATTGATTAAGTTTTAATCTTGGCCATTGGTGCTACAACAGTAGATTATAAGAGGAAGTCGATGTGGTGATGGAGAGATCATCTAGTGGCCCAGGCAGTTTGATTTTCTCAGTAGTAGCAACTCAACAGTGAAGATAAAGCAAGAGGGTGAGTAGCGGGTGGAAAAGGAGAGTAGTAGCGTTACGGGAGGAAGATTTCCAGTTCTCGGAAGAGTCGAAGGAGGGAAGGTCGAAATCTCTAGAGGGCCAACGTAGGCTCTGCGTGGAGGGTGATGCAGGAAGCTTAGCGCAGAGGCCGGGGGAGCTATTTCAGAGGCAAAAAATAGCTGTGGGGTGAGAGAAAATTCTCACAGTGTTTTTGCCAGTATTTTCGTTAGATTAGATTGCGAGTTGAGCATCTAAATTATTGCACTCAGAATTGCTGTTGAATATTAATAATAAAACC
Organism: Pinus taeda; assembly: GCA_000404065.3. Taxonomy (NCBI): domain Eukaryota; kingdom Viridiplantae; phylum Streptophyta; class Pinopsida; order Pinales; family Pinaceae; genus Pinus; species Pinus taeda. The sequence goes on along the minus strand of APFE031138617.1, from coordinate 16,826 downwards.
CTCATCTGCTTCACCGGTTTTCCCGAGTTGGGTTTTTCCGGGGACAATTGTCCAAAAATAATTGTGTTGAAATTATTGTGTGCGCTAGAATTTTTTAGTTTCCAGTATTTTATTTTCGTAGTATTTTTATGGTGAAAATTGCAGCTGTGATTTTATTTGTTATTTGCAGTAGCAAATAAACTGCATAATTAATTTTTGAGTTAGAAGAATAATTTCCAGTAGCTGCAATAGATGAAATTTCACAGGAAGAGCTGTGTTTTTGGGAAACAAAGAGACTTCCAAGGAATGGAAATACCTCCCTCACTAAGAGGAAAAGTTGAAATTTGGTGGCACTAGGAGTTACTCTCATGTGCCCTTGGTGCTGGGTATGGGGGAGGAAGCATTTGTAGCAATGATTTTATGAGTTTATGCGCTAAGTGATGGGGCTTTGCACCCATAGACTCATGGTATTCTTAGGACCAATGGTATTGCACACTTTAAAGACAAGTATAAATTAGAAGCCAATGGAGAGGCTTGCGATCAATCATGGAGAGGAGAATAATGGATTTTTTTGTTTGTTTGTTTGATTAGGTTCTTATTTGCGAGGAAACCACTTGCAAAGGAGCAGCAGGGTACTCTTGAAGGATTTAAGAAAATTGGTTCATGGGGCAACTTTGTTAGGACAAATCTTGAAGGAGGCCTTTAGGCTGTTCTAAAGGCAAGGAAGGAAAGTTTGTAAGGAGGAAAGGAGTAGCTGAGGGCATTAAATGCAGTCTGTGCCCTAAGAAGGGCCAGACCTGTGGGAATCTACCATCCAAAGGCTGAAGAAAAAGCCTTTGAAGGTAGAGGGAACTAGCCACTGGTTTGAGGGATAAAATCACTGTCAAGGGAAGCAAGAACTGTGCCATAAGAAAGGTCAGTTGACTGATAAGGCAGCCGTGTAGGGTCCAAGTCCTAGAAAGAGGGCAGATCATGTCTCTTTGGTAGCTGGCAGGAGGCCGGCGACTTAGAGGAAGCAGACCGAAGCTAAAAGACAAGGGCTGAAGTCTAGTTAGGGCCTGTGCCACCATCAACAAGCAGCAGGGAAAAGGAGGTCCGGACCCCGTGGAAGGTTTGGACCTGTGGAAGCAATCCAGAGCTGTGAAAGGTGTACAAGAGCTGGCTGTGAGCTTTTAAGGGTTATAACTGCCCACAGGAAGGTAATAAGTGCAGACCGAGGGGCCTGTGTGAGGGCCGTGGGTTACAGGAGGTAGTCACAGCAGGACAGACGTGTAAAGAGGGAAGATTGCAGGTGGGCCGGGTGTAGGAAGGCTGGGAAGCTCTAAGGTGCTAAAACAAGGTGGCTGTGTGGACAGTCCATTAAAGAAGTTGGACTGAGTGATTTTGGGCAGTGAGGGCTTGAAGGATTTGGCCTCAGTCCAAGAATTTTGTACTTGTGTTTTATGGGCATTTTTAGGGATTGTAAAGGGCCACTATCCTTGGACCCCTTGCATTTCTTGTTAAAGGTCTTGTAAGAAATTAATTTTGGAAATTAAATTTCAATGTTATGTTCTTGATCTAATTACTGGTTTATTTTCCACTGTGGAAGTTGTTTTAAAGCTAGGCATTTCAGTGTGTTTATGTTTCTAGTTAAAACATAGACCAGACCTGGGGTGCATGGAATTTTAACGCTGTTGGCATAGGCTAATGTGTGTAACCTTGGGGGGATTTGAATTGGACACTCGCTGGCATGGAACTAGCCAAATGACCACCAACATTGGTGACAACTGGTTGAGCTAATCCCTTAGGCTAAATTTAATGGAACATTTATATACTTGATACTAAACTTAATGACATCAAATAACGAGGTAAGAATATGCATGTAATACGTTATAGGGAGCCTGAATTATAATGAGAAAAAATTCTAGAGTGTAAGGATATAATTGGGAACGACTATCTGCTCTTGATGGAAATTGCAGGGAGGTAAAATGTTTTATCGTTTTTGCCTTTAGAGCCGACACTAATAATGCTGTTGATAGTGATGGAGATTTTACTTGGGGATAAAATGACCTTTCCTCTTTATTAAGGAACTGGACAGCAATTAAATTAAGTGCACAGTAATTCAATTTTGAAATTCATTTTTCTCTGTTTATTTTGTTTGCACCAGGGTTGTCTTTGAAACTAAACTAAAGCTTAGTTTTTGTTATTCTGTTGTGTAGAATGTTTGTAAATGCTTTAGTGTTTTGAGGTGTTAGGTATTATTTGATAGGGTATCTACATAAAACCTAGTGCATGTGACTATTATTTTAAAATTTAAAATGATGCCATTCTTCATCAATTCTATCATCTATGTGATTGATTATAGTTTTCAGTTCCATTTTAGCTTCTTTCTATACCATAGTAGGTTCTTACGTTCCTCTGTTATTGTAGGTAAAAGATAAACAGGTAGATCGAATCCGTAACCTATTTCGGCGACAACTTTCAATACCATTGAGTGACATTGATTCAACGCTTCAAGATTACAAATTTTGGGAAGAGCAGCAGGGAGTTGTGATTGGGAATGCCGTAGATCATTTAGCTGGACTTCCTTCCCATGTGATATCAGCTTATAAAAAGGCTCTACAAATGTACAATGCTCGTGCTGGTTATGAAGAAAAGGTGGCTAGAGGAAAGCATGCAGATACTGAACTTTTTCAAAATTACCTGGTAATAATTCAATTGTTTTGCGAGCTACTTGGTGTGCTACTTATTAGTGGATTGGAATTTTAAATCGTCTTGTTTCTCTTTTTATTTTAGTTTTATTTTCAGTAGAGCTTATGTTTGTTTCTTAGCTCAGGAAGGAAAGATTTTTGTATCATTTTGACAGAATCCTGGCTTTTGTATTTTTATCTTCTTTCAAATCAAGAAAGAGATGTATGAACCTCATCACTTACAAAATACTTAGGTGTATCTTTTTTAGATTGAGAAAGAGAATATGAACCTTATCCCACATGGAGCTAAGGTGCATGATGTGTTTCTTTCAGATCTCATGCTTATTCATTTTATTTTTTATTTTTAAATTGTGCTGAATAAAAGGAAATATGTAGGGGAGAAATATTTTATGCTTTGGGTTGAAGATACAACTGATAGGGAACGTAGAATCAATAGGGCTATTGTAGATGATATTTTAGAATTACCATTCCCTTAGATGATGGTATTCATATGCATAATCAGAAAATCACCTTGTTGAATTGAAAAAATATTTAAATTATCGGGCCCTAGCTTAGATCCCATCAACTCCAGAATGATCTTGGTGGGCCACACGCTCTTGAAGTTCTATACTATGGTTCTCTATATGAAGCTCTCTAGTGAGTTTGAGTAGATATGCCTCAGAGCTAGGTGGTAGACATGATTTGGTTAGATTTCCTTAAAACTGTTGACACCTGATCCTTGTGATTGGGTGAATATATGTAAATAGATAAATAAGAAATATGAACAGTCATCGGGAGATGAACTAAACAGTCTCTCCCTCATGTATATAATGAAGATTTACCTGATGGAATAATACACGAATCATTTTTGCCTTATGGAATTACTGCCTGGCCTGACATGGTATCAAAGCCAACTCCTTTTTTTAGCTCTTATGCCTTTTGTAACTCCGTATTCTGCTCCTCTGCTCTCCATTCAAAATAGCCTTCCATACAAAGCGCTTCTCTCCATTCAAAAACGCTGCTTGTTCATAAATGTTGGTAGCCTGCTCCATGCAGTCACCTGAACGCTGCTGCCACTGTCACCAGAATGCTGCTCCACGCAGGGTATCAGGTTCCTCTGCTGAATATTCCAAAACCAATTTTAGTTCCAATGCTGAGACGGTTTCAATTTCTCTGTCACGACATCTTCCACCTTTTTCCATTGATGTCCGATGAACCTTCTCTTGTAAACTCTGGAAACTCTGTGTTAATTCTTTGAAAGAAAATTGCTGAAATGTATGAAGTCGATTGTTGCCCTGACTAATGAGTTGAAGCTGCCATAACAATCGTGCACAGTCGTGGGGGTGAAGATCATTTTATTTTATTGAATGAATGTTGGTCGAAACTCCTGCTTTGGTTCGTATGTGCTGAAGAGAGCAGCGTATGATGGAATGCTTCTTCTTGGAAATAGTACAATTCGTTCAAATCGCTGTGTGAATTCTGCGTTAATGTTATGCTGGGAAATTTTAAATGATATGCTGCATGAATCCTTGAAAGCCATATGATAGCTGCAATCTTTTTATACATGGTCGTCGTGTGCTGGTGTTCCTTTCTTTCTTGAAGGTCGTTCTGTGAGTGAAGTGGGTATGTTGTATGGTATTCGATACATATTGCAGCCAAACATATTCAATATATATCGTGCGTTGGATACTTTTAAAGGGTCCATATGGTAGCTGCAATCTTCCACCTTTTTCTGTTGCCTTTTCATGTAAAACAATTTAAGAACGTTGCAGAAAAATGATGAGGATGAAATTTGAAATTTTTTCTTAGAATGCATAGCTGATCTATGTTTTATATTTTCATTAAAGACAAACACTGTACATGGAGAAAATGCACTTTTGAAATGTAAAAAAAAAATTACCACTAGAAGTACAATTTTACTGTATATTGGCAGAAGCATTTTTTCTATTAGAAGAAGTTTTTTTTACAGAATGCATTCAATCATATCCATGAGTTCTCACTAGCAAGGAGAACTATCCTGAATCGTCTCGGATGATAAAACACACCCTCATTTTCAATGAGTTGTGGAAAGGAGTGTGTGTCGGAGACGGAGACAATGAACCAGTACAACCTACCTCAAACAAAGAACTCGTCATTTGGGAAAACAAGAACAACAAAGCTTATGCATTAATCGCAGCATCTGTAAATGAAGAGGTGAGTC
>APFE031138610.1:25446-45509 GCA_000404065.3 Pinus taeda | reverse complement strand
TACTGTTATATTGCTAGTCATTAAGGGCTCTACCATCAGAATGCATGCCTTCAAAACAACGCGTTGCAAGAGAAAGTGTCAATTTATGGATATTCAAAATGTTTGTCTGTTAGGATAGGACACATAATGTCATCAGCCAGGCATTCTTTTGGTTTTGAATATGATACAACTGCATTATTTATTAACAATGGAGAAGCTATGATTAACTACATTCATCCTAATAAAAGACAGGTGGATTGACTGCTGTATCTCGCAGCTAAATTGATACTGGATCTCAACATATTGTCAAACACCTTACCATATTGTTTCTTACAACTTTTTTCATTATCTATAGAGAAAGAAGCATAATACGCATTCACTCTTTGCTTTTGGAAGACCAGTCTTTCTTTCGACCAGCAAGAATACGTGAAATCTGCAAACCCCTACTGAAGGCCTGATTGAAAAGCAAACGAGTTTGGAATTCCGATACGAAGGGAAACCAAGCCAATACAGCAACTGGTGCAAAAAGCAAGAGTCCCATTATGAATTCATAGCCCCGTGCAAGAGCCCGAACAGAGCCCCAAAATCCAATGCGATGTACAAAAGACTTGCAGGTTTGTGCAATCTACAGCAAGACCAAGTTCAAACTCCAACATAAGAAACCAATGCTATGAGATTTTAACGTAACTTTCCATTATTCTCAGGTTTCAAAAAGAAAACTAAACACATGTAAAATAACTGTGAACCCTCTAACCTGCAATATGGCCCATCCAGTGGGCATGAATGCAAGAATACATGCAAACAAGTCTCTCACTGTCATGTGTAAGACAAGGTAAAGAACAATTAGAACTGCTATGAATCCAATGAAAAGAAGGCCCTTAAGAAGTCGGAACACAAGCTGAAAATCTGCGCTAAATCTTCTCCTTCCCATAGAAACAATCTGCAGCCAAAGGGAATACTGTTAGAGAATCTTAAATAATTTTGCAAGACATATCCCTCATTAACTTGATGCAGAAAAGATAATTGGAATGAAAAGTTATGAAAAGGAAGGGTGGGAAACAGTACAGAACTTTTGAATTTTCTGTTCCCAAAATCGATATACAAAACAGTTCAAATTTCATGACATGCAAACTAGGTCTTAAAAAGAGTTAAAATTTACCTTCAATATCGCTAAAACAACAACTATGACAAGCCATGATAGTCCATATACCTGCAGTTTGAGGATTTTGGAATGTTAGAATTTGAATCAATAAGTGCTAGTAACCAACATGTACATTTCAACACAAATACACACCAAAAACACAAAACATACGAATTACTGGATTGGAGTCCAATGCCACTATCCTTGTTTGTCCTTTTCTAAAACATAAGATAATCATGTCAGGTTTATTTCCTTGTCATAGGTGCATTTGGGTGACCTTTAAGTATGCAGATAACAATCTGGGAATTCTCACAAGGAACTTTGGAATTTGGAAGACTGGATTTTGGGGGCAGATCTTGATTTATAGAAGAAGAAGGGGGTATAAAGTTTGGATATCATGAGAAAATTGCTTGGTCAATGCTATAGAGAAAATTGGATATTGTCAAGCATTTATGGAGAGAAGGGGGCAATGGTGTAATAAAAAATGATAAATATAGAATGTAATATCAACTTAAGTAGCATTGGGCTTCGGGTTAGTGAAACTATGACACCTACTTCTTCTGGGACAAGTGGAAGTATGAGACAGATATGAGGGACCTATATGTCCATTATCCATTATACATATGGTGCCTGTCTGGCAGTGATACTATCTCTTTGAATCTTTGTATTAATGAGGATTGAGCATAATACGATGCAGATTTGACAGTGGAATATTTTACTGCCCCCTCCCCCCACCACCCACCCCAGGGGTTTTTTTCACTATAATTCCAGTGTCTATTGCTATGCTTGCTTTACCTGCTATGCATTTATTGTTGGGAAGATTTAGGAAAATTTTATTTGTGAGAATTCTGTATGGCTTTTATGTTTTTAACATGGTATTAGAGCCAGCATAAGCCTGATATTTCTGGGGGGAAAGGCCTGTAGATTGCGACTTGTGTCTTAAGCTAAGTTGCAAGAAAATTGAATTGGTAACAGGTACAGGTTTTGGAAACAGGAACACCTGGAAACGTTTCAACCTTCTCCCCAGACATCAAGCTATATCAAGGTGTGTGTGTGTGTGTAACACAAATTCTTGCAAGAAACAAGAATGATACACAATGAAATTTTAGAAAGAAATCTATGTCTATATTAACTCCCATAGATGATAAAATTGTACAAAAATCCAAAAGCAGCATCTATAGATTTCTCCCTTTATTTTTTCTTTCAAACGAAAGTAAGAAATTGGTAGGTTTATAAATGAATTAGAGATTAATTTGCCTTCCTTTTTCTATAGATTAAGAACTTTTAGACTTCCTATGGACCCCACATCCCTCATGGGCACTCAGGTGGGATCCAGTAACTTAAAAAACACATTGAAACATGGGGATTTCAAATCAAAATGCCTCAGAAATGCCCTAAGCCATAATGTATGGTACTTTCAAATCATGAAACACTTTACGGCATGGCTCAGGGTATTTCAGCAAAAAGGTGCATTTTAGGTATTGATGTGTGGGTTGGGTGGGCACTTCCAACAAACTTATTATTAGTTTTCAAGGTTACTCCTAAATAGTTTACACCGTCCTTGGTGGAGCTTCATGTGATGCAAGGTGCATGGTAGATGAATGACCCTTGGTTCTTCTATGATGGACATAGACATGGGATGCAGTTTTCCCAGTGATTGTTATACCTTTCGTGGATGCTTGTGCATCTTTCTTCCTTGGAAACATAGACAACATGAAGACATTCTCCATGATCCACACAGGAGAGTGGGTGGCTTGCTTAGTGGATGACTTGCTTTGGAGGAGCATTGGGTATCCCTGAGGAGAGTGTTGAGTCGCAGATGGCATGGGGATGCTTGGTTGCCTGGATGGAGACTTGTGCTTGACTTGAGGATGATTGAGATGACGGGGTGATCATGTAAGTGGGGTGGACCCAGAGATGCACATGGCCTAGGAGGAGCAATAGAGCTTTACAAACTTGGGGAGGTGGAGTGATGTACCTTGTGTGTCAGATGCCTTCACCTTGGACCTTGACAACTGCCACTTGTAAAGGGAGCACTTCACATGTGGACCTACCTTATTGTAGATAAGTTGCTTGTAATAGAGTAGGACCACTATTGTATCGTTGACCTCACTCGCCTCTTATATAAATATAGGGAGGAGAGAGTCATTTGTTCATACTTGATCTTGTTGATTCATTCATCGGATTAATGTTGAGGAGTGAAGCACACTAACTCTCTCTCCCTCTCCCCTCTTCATTGCATTATTACTCTTTGTTTTGAGAGATAGAGTTTTTGGTGAAGTTCAAGGGTAATTTTAGGGTTTGGGTTTCACCCTAAAGACCCAAGGAAGTTAGGGTCTAAGATGTTGAGAAATCTAGGGCATGAATTAAGTCTTAAAAGATTTCTCTGCTTGATAATTGCTTGTGATATACTTTTATTTCTTAGCTTATAGTCTTTTCTTTGTTATGTTATTATTGTGTTCTTTTAATCAAGAAAATTACCAATATGCACAATAAAAGACAAATAACATAGTATGTAGGCCTGTCAGCCAAGGCCAAAACCTCTCACCTCTTGAGAGGAAAACTCGATCAAAATTCTTCTTATAGATCTTCACTTGATGAGTAGCAAGACCATGACAAAGACCCTTGACTCTAGTATCCTCTCGAGAACCTTGTCACTAACCTTGATGCTCGATGCTCTGCCTCTTCCCTTTCTTGACTTTCTTCTTGATCTCAAACTACGCTCCTCAGCTCCTTCTAGAGAAACTCAATCTCTATCCTTCACCCTACTTCTTCTCTGCTTCTCCTAGAGAATGTCGATCTCTATGATCTTGATCTCTAGCTCAGTCACCCCAAAACAAGTATCCCAAAAGAATCCTTCCTTCGTTGACCGCAGAAAAAACTCTCCTTCGCTAGCCCCAGAAGAAACTTCTCCTTCGCTATGCCCAGAAGAAACTCTCCTTCTCTTGCCCAAAAGAAACTCTCCTTCGCAATGCCCAGAAGAATCCTTCTTATCACTTCTTCGCACTTCTTCTTTGTGCCCTCTTCTTCGTACTTCTTCTTCACTGAATGCTTGTCATGTTGCTTCACTCTAAGTTAATCCGAGTGTGGCAATTTATACACTTGATTACATGTCCTTTAGGCCGACATGATCACAAGTAGTTAGGTCGACTTCTTCTAGCAAGTTCTTCCATCGTTGTAGGCCGACTTGAAGAGGATAAGTGCCAAGGTCTTGCAAAATACTTTACATAGACAAGTTTGACCTTTTACAAAGTGTAACATGACTTCATTACATGACAGTGACTATCATTTTATAACTAGATGACAAATAATTCCTAAAGACTCTCAATGGGAGTCTTGATTCAAAAATAAAACCTCTTGCTCATGAAACCCATGGAGCAAGCAATACAATAATTTTTATTTTTCTTCTTTACATCTCATTACATAAAATCATAACTACATGTCATTATGAAGACCAAACCTAGTTACACTTTTCAACATGAGAGAAACTCTATAAGGTAAAGAAGTATTGTTCTTGTAACTCTTGTAAGAGAGGAACAAGGGGGTTTCAAAAAACATAATACTTATTATGATTTTCATGTTTTCTCTTTTATATTTTGCATATTGTATTTGTGTAGTAGGGTTTCTATTTTGTGCCAATAAATGCTAAATCTATGTTGAAATCTTGCTCCATTATAGCATGCAAAATTGTTCTCTTTGAAATCTATAAGGAAACTTTGATTGTGCATTCCTTATAATTAATTTCTCCCCTCCCAAGGAATATAGTTAGGGTTTTAAAAGAAGATGCCCTAGTCATCCGCTCTTACTTCATCAAGACTGTTCTCATTGAACTTAACCCTAGAAAACTCCATTAAGCCCATTTAGGATAAGGCACTAATCATAAATTGTGTTGATCACTGTTTAGATCAATTAAATTCCCTTTCCTTTATCGTTTTCCTAGATGTCTATGGTTAGAGGCTAGGGTTTTAGGGTAGAAAATTGCACAAAAGTGAATTTGTGTTGATATTTATGGTTCATAAATTAGGAATGGAATCAATAAATGATACAAAAGAAAAATATAGCATTGTTGCATGGTTAAACCTCCCTCTTTAAGGCTGGTGTCAACTTATTTGTTGTTTATGCATTAGTTTCAGCCATAAAATTCCATTAGTAACCATAACCCAAGGTGTTTATTGCAAAGTGTGTTCCCTTTCTATTAAGTATCCATTGAAAGGCATTTCATTGCAAATCAACAAACCCTAATTATAACAACCAACTATTTTCTCTAGGAATATAGTACTTGTACTTAGGAATAGAATATCTAGGCCTTTCTAGGCATTGTTGGTACTTTGACCCTTATTATAGACCTCTTATCCATCACCTTCAGCGATAGTATTTGATTATCTTTAAGGTGATTTAGAAAAGCCTCCCTTGTGGTCAAACACCACAAAAGCGTAGGATAAGGATTGTTGAGGTGACAGTGGCAACCTTTTTCTTGTTTCCATAAGGTCTAGTTCTGATTATTGGGGCTTTGCACTAGGTTTGCTAGATTTTGCGGCAACATGACCTATTACAGCAAAATCTTGCACTTTTCAAGATAAAGTCCAAAAGTTCAAGTGGGAAACCCACACTACTCTGAAGGGGACCATTGTCACCTCACCAACCCTCCTCTCACTTCCAACCGAGACTCCTCCATCTCAAGGGAGTTCTCCCTATTTGATCTTAAAGATCTAATGGCCTAGTCAAAGCTAGTCAAGAACCCCCTTAGACTTCTACTTCAAATACCACCAATCAAAGGATTGCATTATTTACGATTTAAGGTGGATAGGATTGCTAGGGTTCCTTGGGTAATTTCAAGGTTTAAATTCAAAAGGAAAAGTCCCCAAACACACACACCCAAGAGATCGCCAAGAGAGTAAAACCCTAACAAAACAGTGCCCTAGATTGCCAATATATGGACATGCATGCAAGAAACTAAAGGAGACTAACTTGTGTCCCTTAAACTTCTAAATCTAGTACCCTTCAATCTTCAAAGATGTCATAAGGGAGCAAGCTTACCTCAGGCCTCTCAAAAGAGCTTGATGAGAGGTTCAAAAAGGCTTGGAGTAGAATTATCTTCAAGGACTACGGCAGACTAACTTGTGTACCCTAGAGGCTTGGACTAGGAGCCTTGTAATTTTCAAGCATAAATAAGGGAAGAAGCTTAACTTAGGTCACTTCAACGGATTTTAATGAAGGAGCTTGTTTAGGGAGAATAAAGAGCTAAAAATACCAGCAAAACCACAGTGAATATTTAATAACCCTTATCCATCAACAAGAAACAAGATTGGAAGAAGATAACTCACATTAAATAGCCTATATCATCAATGTTCACCAACAATCATCCATGAAAAGAAGTATATCCACAATAACAAGATCTTATAATCAAGATTTACTAATATCCATTATGAAAAGAGAAGCATCCACATCAACAATATCTTCCAAAAGGTTGCTTTACTTATTCCTCCATAGACAAAACTAAGAAGCAAGAGAACTTTTCAAAAATTTTGAACTCACTAAGGCATCTCTCCCCCAATAAAACCATGATAAAATGAGAGGAAGTGCATCAATCTGTAATAAATATAAATATAAATTTATTAATTTGTGAAGAAACATGTTGATGAAAGGACATGTCTCTTGGTGAAAAGGTGTCCTCATTTACTATATATGGGGCCCTCATTTGTAATAAGATCATGTCAATTTCTCATACATTTTATTCAATATATATATTTTTATCCTAAATGGATTTCTTTACAGTGTTCCAAATAGTTTGGATATTTGATTTGTGAACTAAATTGGTTGTCACATTTGGAATCAGAGCTTTGTTTTTTGGTTCCAACCATTGGCCATGAGTTTCTTCGATTAAGAGCTACTTGACCAAAATTCCCACCATTGGCCAATTACATTTCAAAAAATATTTTAAAAAAAGAAGGAAATTACCACCTTCGTTGCCATCCATATAGTTATCAACATTTGTGCATATCCCAATTCACGTTTGCACCTACTACCATACTTGACCATACAATCATTGAATAGTTGTTGCCATCCATAGAATTATGAACAAGTTCGTACAGCAAATTTAATCGATGTACCATCCTCCTGTACAGAAAGTCATACAAACCCAAATAATTGCAAATAAGAAATACAGCCACTGAAATAGTTCATAGCCACCATTCTAATCTGTATGGTTGTCAACAACTATTGTTGTAATTTGTACAACCACCAAATCTATATCGCCATCCACCATCATACAACCTCCATACATCAACCACTACAACCAATCTGCTATCATACTACATCCCGTACATTTCTCTTCTTAGCCATCATAACCATTTCATGCAATTCCCATGTGCCCCTTCATAAAGCCATGCCCCTTAATCATTAAAAAAGGTTATATTGCAAAGGGTTTTAAGTATATATGTTTCCTTATCATACAATTTAAAATATAAAAAAGAGAGATATTAATCTTTTATAAAGTCGAAAGTAAAATGAGGAAAAAAAGGAAAAGGTATTATCAAAGACTTGTTATAATTATTGGAGTCAAAAGATGCAAAGAGTAAACTTTGAGGCATTGTTGATGTTTGTACCTCAGGAAAGTACTTTTGCATATACCTAAGTGTCATGGCATGAGAAATTTGCCTAGTTGACTCTTAACCTTGGCAATTACTTTATTTATTAAAGCAAATTCATTATATGAGAGAAGTGAGCTAATCTAATGAAATGCAAAGGTTACTTGCATTAGTGAATTAAATCACAACAATTGATCTCTAGTAAAGATGAGATTTGATCTCAATCATCAATCACATTGAAGATTAGGGAGAAGACACGATGTGAGAGGAGGAAATCTCCGTGATTGGATGGACCTTCATCCAAGTGCCAGATAATACTCGAGAATTTTCTGCAGCAAGAGATCAGAAAATTTTCTGCAACAAGAGATCATTCCCCGCAGGTAGCAGAAGCAGATCCATACACCAAATTTGAAGAGGCTGAGACACACGTGCGAGTTAAGGAGGGCACAAGACAGCAGTGTGACCTCACACATGGTGCGAATCAAACATGTGACTCACACATGTGGGCCATACAGCCACACATGCACAGTCATACAAGTGCATCAACAGATTTGCTAAACAAGTGATTGATCTAGAAATTTCATAGGGTTGTACAGCCCATACAAGTGCCTAGAATTTCTTCAAAAAATTTCCAAATATTGTTGTAGCTTGTATTTTCTCAGTGAGCAGATTTTCCCATGCTGGGAAAGCCCTTGTAACCTTGGAAGTTATTTAAATGAAAATCTGAATTTTGAAGGGAAAAAGTTTTTTGTGTATTTGTGCTTGAGATTGGTTGTTTATTTTGCTTCCGCTAAAAATTAATTTTACTAGTTAAAATCTCAATGGTACATTTTGTTCAACAAGCTAAAAAATTAATTAAAAATCAACAAGAAAATCTGCTAGGAAATAAATTGTCATTTACTACAGTTAGACAATAACATGGCATTAGAGCATTTCTAAAGAGGAGGTCAATTTATAATTTGCATAGCAGAAATTCATGTGGGTTCCAGAAGAGTTTAGTACACAACAGCTTTATTTGTTTAGATTTGGGAATGCCAACTACCAATCTTAGGTTTGAGGATAGGTTGGATGTGGTTTCTAACTTCCTATCATGAAAGGGAAGGGTTACCTTGTTTTTGAAGAAGAATGATCTCTAGGAAATTGTTGACAAGGAAATTCAGCCACCAACAGATGCAACACTATTCACAACACCTAAGAAGAAGGATATCAAAGCTTGGAGGGTCATCATGGATGTCGAAAAGGATCACTTAATACCTCACATAGAAAAAAAGAAAACAGACAAGGGAAGGTTCAAGCCTCTTGTGGATTTATTATAGAACAACAATGTGAAGCAAAAGATGACCTTAAGGAATAGATTAAGATCTATCCAGATGCCAATATCGGACAATTTGATTAACTACTTCAGGAAGATCATGCAAGTGTGTGATCAGCATGTAGCAATTGGAGAAAAGGTGCAAGAGGCGGGACTAGTAAATGTGGCACTAGACAGGTTCACCAACTCTTGGGAACTGTGACCGCTCAAACTAGTAGGGGACCTAAAGGGTCAAATGCTAGACCAAGGGCAACAAATGGAGACTTAGCTCACTGTCACCTCAGCTGAGGCTCCCTACTATTTATGGACTTTCACCGATGGGAGGAGTCCCAGTATATGTGGAGTCACAAATGAAGGATAAACCAACAAATGGATACAAAGTGACCCAAACAATCCCTTTCCAGAAGAGGATCAAGAATGGTGTTTGCTTACCTTCTAAGCAAGGCACAATGCCTTCTGGGAGAAGGATGCAGGGACTTGAGGGTTAGGTTTAAGGAATATAACTTGTGAAAGAGTTTCCCAATACCTAAAATCCTTATTGAAATTGGTATCCCAGATGGTTCTTGAAGAATTGTCTTTGCAAAGGAGTGGGACTAGGATGCAAGAATTTAGCAACCAATGCTATTCTTAACCCATACAAGGAGGGGGAAAGGATCAACACAAGAATTTTCACTTAAATGTGTCAAATTGATCCTATGAAGCACTAGCCTTGTGGATACCAGGGCAAAGTTTGATCTCGGAGCTAGGACTTGGTTTATCTCACAACTACACCGTCGAAATGGCTTCAAAATTGGAGGAGGCCTTGAGGACACACCAGCGCTGGAGAGGCTAGGAGATGAACTTTTTGGAGGGCTACTTTGTTGGGAAAATGATGCCCTAGGTGACCCAACTTGGCTAGACCTAGAAAAAGGTGAAAAAGAGTTGATTTATGAGCAACCACCTCTTGGTAAATGAATGCCTTAGTCTTCGGAGAATGGAGTCTAGGATAAATATGAATGGTCCTAATGGAGTCTAGGATAAATATGAATGAGGACCGTGTTTCTTAGTCAAGGAGGCCTTAAGACTACCTCGCTAGCCTTCTAGGGCAAAGGGAAGCAACCTTACATCTTTTATACTTCGACTTGCAAAAGGTGATGGCTTATCAAGATGAATTCATTAATAGAATTATCCCTAGGAAATTTCATTCAAAATTACATGGCCCATACATTGATGGATGCTATATAGAGAAAATTCCACAATTTAAGCAGTAAATGCATACAACAATTAGCCCTAAAAATAGCAAAATTCCCAATCCAATGTATATGACAAACTAAAACAAGAATAGCATTAAAAGCATGTACTTACATGTAATAGAACATATCCAACCATCCACAATTCGACAATAGAGAAGCTCCAAGATAAGATAAACCAAATCCAAACATCAAAATTCATCCATAAAGCTCCAATTCATCTTCCAAAAAAAAGTGTGATATTCTCAAGAGAGAGAAGAGATCCAATCCAAAGTGATGATGAGCAAATGAACTCATCTAACTTGTATTTATACACTAATAAGGAGTTTGAATTAGTCTCCTAGGACTACATAAGCCCCAAAAATAAAATAATGTGCTAATAACCTAACTTTTGGTGACAAGCCCACTAAACTAGCTCACAAATGAAATAATAAGCCTCTCAAGAGGTCATATGATAAATAATACATGTTGTAGGGCCCTCCAAGAGGCCTGATGAGATCCATAGGTGCCATAATGAAGAATAGGACCCTCAAAAGTGATCGACAAAGGGGTTGGCCCCTTGTCCTCAAAACAATAAACCTGTGGTGCTCCCAGTGGGTGTGGGGCCACAATAATAACCTCATGGGTCTCCAAATGAGTCGAAGAAGCTTGTAGATCATTTGTAAGGGCACTGATGACGGTGTAGGTGATGCCACATCATCCTACAAGTCCTGGGTCAACTGCCAAGTGCATGATACATCAATGGGGCCTGTTGGGCAAAGGTGAACCAGGTGCATCTTCCTCGTCCAATAGGTGAACCTCGAGCAATCTCTGAACATCCTCAGGGATCCATGGAGTGTTGTCTATTGTTGTGGGGGCCCATAGCTCTCAACACACACCCTACATGTGCCCAATGTAGCCCTCTGGAGGGTTAGGACTCTGTATAGGGAGACCAAACCCAAGATGGAGACCATCTGCAATCCTACATAAGATCCAATGCACCCCCTAGCCTTCCAGTACAACAAGTCATTAGAGAAATCGAGTAAATGAGCTTACCAACCATGGACCATGGGTGGGGACTTCATAATGGCCTACCCTTCCATAATACATGTTGTAGGTCCCTCCAAGAGGCCTAATGAGGTCCATAGGTGCCATAATGAAGAATACGGCCCTCAAAGTGAGACAAAGGGGCTGGCCCCTTGTCCTCCAAACAATAGACCTGTGGTGCTCCCAGTGAGTGTGGGGGCACAATAATAACCTCATGGGTTTCCAAATGAGTCGAAGAAGCCTGTAGATCATCTGTAAGGGCTTTGATAATGGTGTAGGTGATGCCACATCATCCTACAAGTCCTGGGTCAGCTGCCAAGTGCATGGTACATATGTGGGGCTAGCTGGGCAAAGGTGACCAGGTGCATCTTCCTCGTTCAATAGGTGAATCTCAAGCAATCTCTTCGGGGATCCATGGAGTGTTGTCTACTGTTGTGGAGGCTCGTGGCTCTCAACACACACCCTACATGTGCCAATGTAGCCCTCTGGAGAGTGAGGACCCCAAATAGGGAGACCAAACCCAAGATGGAGACCATCTATAATCCTGCATAAGATCCAATGCATCCCCTAGCCTTCCAATAGAACAAGTCATTAGATAAATTGAGTAAATGAGTTTACCAACCATGGACCACAGGTGGGGACTTCATAATTGCTTGCCCTTCCATAATGGGCTTCAGGATGTGCCAATGTCTCCCAAACTCCAAATAGGGTTAACCAAGTATCCTATTAGGTGGTTTTTGTTGAAGAATCTAGGGCTACTAGGTGTAGTGTGATTCTTCTTTGATTTGATAACAATTTGTAAAGCACTTTTACAATTATCTTAGCTTGATCTTCTTCTTATTATTAGTGTGTGTTTCATCAAACTGCTACCAAAAACATAAAGACCCTTGACTAGGATGTCCTCCAAGCACAAGTCAAGTCCTTCCTCTTTTCTACACTATGTTCCCTGGCACATGGACTTCCTCCTTCCGACACTTTTCTCCCCAGCACTTCATCCATTTCTTCACTACTTTGTCTAGAGATAGACCTCGGCTATGTCAGCTTCTTGATGAGATATGCTTCTTCCTTTCTTCAAGATGTTCTTCACTTAAGGAGACATCTTTCTCTTGATCCAACAAGACTCTTCTTGAAGTATAGGTGTATGACTGTATGGCTGCCCTAGTTTTCTCACATGTGGTGTTGATTTTGGGTAGCATCGGATGTGCTCTAGCCACGAAAATTGGTAGAACGACTAAAGCACATGAGATCTCCAAAACCCAGAAATGGTTTGGGAAGAATCTAAATAGTTTGAAAGATATTAAAATAATTAATATTTTTAATGGATTCCCTAAGTCTAAAAACTTGGGGAAAATAAAATATTAATGTGAATTAATATAAAACTGAGTTAGAATGGTC
This sequence comes from Pinus taeda, assembly GCA_000404065.3. Classification (NCBI taxonomy): domain Eukaryota; kingdom Viridiplantae; phylum Streptophyta; class Pinopsida; order Pinales; family Pinaceae; genus Pinus; species Pinus taeda. The sequence goes on along the minus strand of APFE031138610.1, from coordinate 32,840 downwards.
CAAAAGTCATGGATCAAGCCAGACCTAATCTTAGCCGTTGATTAGGGGCTTAATCTCGGTCGTTGAATTGTCAACGAGAAAAGTATAAGAGGAGGCTTGAGGGTCACTTGGAGAACACACCGAGTTGATCAAGAATTCAATTTTCTGGGGCAAGGCTTGCTAACAAAATCGAAGGAGTGATCTGAATTGCAGCTGAGGGGCAGTGAATACAGAAGAAGAGAGGTAGAGAGGGTACCAGGAGCATCAACGCAAAAGCCGAGAGAGGGCTGATGCAAAGCCAGCTAGAGGCCACGCAGAGGCAGCCAGGAGCTGCACAGTGCTAAAGAGGCAGCGTGTGAGACGCAGAGGCTCCAGAGGCTGACGTTGGGCTAGTTGGGCCAATGTGGAAAAGGTCGAAGTCGGGATTAATTCGGCAAGGGTCCAAAAATTGAAAAACTCGGCAAAGTCGGGAGTTTTTTGAAAAAGTTGAAAAACTCGGCAAAGTCTGGAGTTTTTTTTCAAAAGTCGGCAAAATAAAAAAAAAAACACAAAATTATTCTTTTTTTTATTTTTTTTAACATCTAGAGTATCCACAACATCAAACAAATGCATTTCCACATAAACATGTAAAGAAACCTAATATATAATATGTATATGAAGTCTAGTGCTACATCACATATCAAAATAATGAATCAACTCCTGAATTTTGAGTCTTGTCTGAGTCTCAACTCTCAAGAGTCAAAATATCAACAAAAAATATAATAAATGTATATCATGAGTCATCTAAAAGTCATCAAGTAAACAATCATTGAGATCCTCTTCCCCTTTTACGGGAATAGGGAACGGCTTTGACTTTTCCTCTAGACGAAGAAGGCCCTGCCCCTGGAGATATAAATGGACTCAATCATCCTCTAGAAGCCGATGGAAGAGGTGGCCTCTGTCCTATACTACTACTGCCCATACTAGATGGTGTCACCTCCTCCTCATCATCCTCAACCAGCTCTGCCTCCTGACCCTGATGTTGCTCCTCCTCCCTCTGGCTTTCCCTCCCCTGCAACTGCTACATCCTCTAGATCCACACCTAACCAATCTGGGATCGAGTCCATGATCAGCCTCTCAATCTCGACTCTCCATGCAGAGGTGGTATCAATATTGTCCAACGAGATGGCTTCCACATTAGTAGGTGTTTGAAGCTGTCTCACCCACAATCAAAGATTGTAGTAGACGTAGACCATGTCATTGAGGCGTTGGGACTCCACTCTGTATTAGGGTCATAGATTGTAAACTAGTACTTAGAAAATTTAAATATTAAAAATAATCAAATGAATTCAAAAAAATTAATTTGAAATTTTTTTTACCTGTTGCGCCTTTTGCTGTGTATTTTGTCAAATACACTCCAGTTGCGCTCACACCTAGAGGAAATGCATATTTGGTTGAGCACTCGAATGGAAAGCTTTTGGCGATGGGTACTCTGGCACAATAGCTTGTCCACCAAGCATCTACAAGTGAAAAGAAAATGAGAAACATTAAAAAAACATTGAAATTCTAAACTTAAAAGTTTGAAACAAACTAAAGTTTAGCTGGCATTTTGGTCGTCCTATTCTTAATAGCCATGGTAAAACCAAATGTGCCACCTCCCATCCTATAGACCTCCATTTCTTTAGAAATATCTTCACGTTCTTGCTTAGATGACACCATCCTCCCAACACAAGTGAAGAATCCATCCATCACCTCAACATCAAATCTGAAACCACAGGCGTAAGAAAATGCAGGGTTGAGGTAGACAACTGCAGCATGAATGGGGCGATGGAGGGTATTGTTCCATCGCTCATCAATCACTCTCCATATGACCTGTTGTTTCTCTAACCCATGGTCTCCCTTATCTTCATAATAAGCACGAATGGCTTCTTTGGCCCTATGCATGGCCTCATACAAGTAGCCCATTGCGGGCTTGTCTCCATCAACCAACCGAAAAACCCTTACCAAAGGTTCTGAAATGGCACACACCTCCTCTACTCCTGCCTAAAAGCTCTGATCATATGAAACTAGTCTGCATATGCCCTCCCCCTCTGGTTTGCAGCTAATAGATAAAGAACGCCAATCCGCTGAAAGAAACATGCTCTTCACATCTCACATAGAATTCAACAGAGATTGAAGAGATATGAAAGTAGTGGCAAGTTGTGTAATGGCAGGACGCACCAACTCTTTGTTTTTGGTGTATTTTCTCATCAAGCTAAGCACAAATGCATGATTATATATAAATTTTGTTATGCTCTTGGATGATTCAACAATATTCCTCACAATAGGAATCTTACCTATATCCTCCAACATCAAGTCAATGCAATGAGCAACACAAGGTGTCCAAAACAAGTTAGGATACCTCTCCATAAGCAACTTGTCAGCTGCAACATAATTTGCAGCGTTGTCCATTATGACTTGGACAACATTGCTTGGGCCTACTTCCTGAATGAAGATGTCCAACAACTCACATCATGTACGTGCATCTTTAATGTGTGCAGATGCATCAACAAATTTCATAAACATTGTCCCCTTGGGACAACTAACCAAGAAGTTAAGAAGGGTCCTACCCTTCTGGTCAGTCCAACCATCTGACATGACTATGCATCCAGTTTGTTCCCATGATGCCCTAAACTCCTCCAATCTAGCAATGCAAACAGTGTTTTCATCTTGAAAAAGAGGCCCTCTCAATTCTGTAAAGGTGGGGGCTTTGTACCCCGGGCCAACGACAACAACAACATCAAACATAGGCTGGTAGAATGGGTTTGTCTTGGCAATGTTGAAAGGAACATCACTCCATAGAAGACACTTACTGACCAAAATGTCAGCTTCTGCCTTTTCCTTTTCTTTAATTGCTAATTTGATGCCAGGTTGTGCACCAACTATGGTTCTAAGAAGTTGGAACAAAAAAAGATGAGATAGATGAGGGGTTGGGACCTATGGGTGAGGAAGGTGATGTTGAAGAAGCACTGCCACTCTCAATTCCCCCCACTCTTAAGGCCCCTACAAGTTGGATTTTTAGTGTTGCCCTGGTGTCTTTTCCGTCCTCTTTATCCATCAATGGTTGAATGGCCCGTCGGATGGTTTCTGGAGTTGTATTTGGGCAAAGGTCAACATTTTGCCCCGAAATTTGCCCCAAATGGAATTTTAATCTGTTCATACCTCCTGACATATGTTTGCCACACAACTTGTAAGTCAAATACATGCTATTGATCCCCCCAGATTCATGTATAGTATCAAGTTCACCATATTCCCACATAGCGTCCAAAATCCTTGGCATTTTGTTTTAAACTTTGAACTTGAATTTAAACCTGGGCACAAAAAAAATTGAAACAAATTAAAAAATTTCCATCACATAAAAAGCAAACACAAATGCAATAGTTGATTTTAGATTTTAAATGCCTCTTCTCAGTCACTTGAAAACACTCAAATTCAGTAAACAAGGGTTTGAAATTTGAATTTTTGTCATTTTAATCTTGAAAGTTGAAGTTTTGCTTCAATCTAGAAACTAGATTCTAGGGAGAAATAAGACAAACAAACTAATAGAATTTTAGATAAGTATAGAAAGACTTAAGAAATCATGTGTAAAAAAAATTATGAGAGAAATGAAAATACATATATGGCACTGGGCAGCAACAATTCGGCACTTTGAAGTTTGAATCTCCGACGATGAGCAGTGGAAAAATCTCCAAATCTCCACCACAAAACTCACATATATTCTCCTCTAATGCAATGGCAAACCCCTATGTATCTCCATAGCACCGAATGGGAGAGAAAACAGCAAAAAATAAGACCCTTTTCACCTTTGCAGGCTCTTTATCCGCGGCCTAGGAAGGGAGGCCGACTTTTTGGGTCAACTCCCGATTAAATCGGGAGTATAACGAAAAAATCGCGATTTTTTCGTTTGTGAAAAAGTCGCCAAAAAGTCGGGATTAAATCGTTTAGTTCAAAAAATTGCGTTTTTAGGATTCAATCGCATTTTGTTGCAGACTTTTTCCACAGTGAGTTGAGCTGACACTGGGCCAAAGAGGCTGACGCAGACCCTAGAGGCAGATGCTGGGAGATTTCGTGGGGCAAATTGGAGTTGAGCGTTGTGGGATTGTTCATCCGAGGTTTTAGTCCGAATATTTGTCTCCATGTGAGAGGTACTACTGCCAAAGGCATTCTTTGTTGGGTGAGGCATTTCTGGCACCCATATTGTATTCTGAAACTGCTTAATAATAAAACCCTCAGATAGCTGCACCGGTTTTCCCACATTGGGATTTTCCGGGGACATTAGTCCAAAAATAAAGGTGTCACTTGTGTTCTTGTTTTTTCTCCTTCAATTGATGATTTGTACGTGTTGAGCATGTACTTATATTTATTTTCAGTATTTACATGGTAAATAACTTGTTAATTAACAGAACATGTAGGAAGAAATAAATCAGAAAGTACATGAAGGATTTCTAACACATAGACTTAGAAATTCCAACATGCTATCAGAGCGTGGTTGCAGATCACAAGAGAACTGAGGGCATCAGCCGAACAGAGCAACAGCAACAGAAACAGTTGTCCCAAGTGACAGAAGTTGTTCCTAGCAGAAAAGTAGCAGGAAGGGGTGACGGAGTGCCTGCATCATCAAATTCGAGCTAGGAAGGGGATCAGCACAGTGGCAGAGAGGAGCATACTTGATCTACACAGTGCCCGGTCATCTTTCTCAATCAGGAAGGATTGACGCCGTGGCCAGGAGGTGCGGATTTTGCTGGTGTCGAGATTGTGCAGAGCTTAGATGCTCTAACCTTCAGTTTGTTGGGGCATAGGAGGCTATGGGTAAGTTGCAGAGTGAAGCTGGTGGGTTACTGTGGTCAGAACAGAACCTAGCAGGGCAAGACCAAGGAGGAGGGAGTTGTTGCTGAGGATTTCTAGCCAAGGAATCTGGATCAGTGGTGTAGCTGCACTAACAATCGAAGTGGGGACATCTCGACATTGGTAGAGGGGTTTCCAGGAGGGAAATCAAGGCTCAAAGGGAGTCACATCGAGAACTTCCAGGAGGGAAGTAGAGAGTCGAAAGAGGAGCAGCGAAATGGCAGTGAACAGGGTAAGAGATTAGGACAAACTGGACGAAGCTTCAAACTTCATAGTTTGAAAGGCCAGGATCTTGTCCGTTCTAGACAAAAATCGTCTCAAGCACTTCGCCTTGAAAACGATAGCGATCCCAGTTGAACCGGCTGAGAATGAAAAGTACGAGGAGGCAATGGTGAGGGCCAAAAGCATCATCCTTGACGGGGTCAAGGGCCATGTAGTACCACATATTGTCGAAAAGGAAACGGCAAATGCGATGTGTGAGGGCCTGACGAAATTGTATCAGCATATTTCCATGTAGAGGAAGATGCTACTAGAAAATCAACGGCGGTCATACCAAATGCAGAAGGGAGAATAGATCGACACCTTCTTCGGTCGATTGAAGGAGATCTGGGATCAGCTGACTTCCATAGGGGCCACGCTGGATGAAAAGATGTTGGTGAGGACCGCATTGAACGCAGTCTCAGAGGATTGGGAGGTATTTGTCCAGAGCATACTGGGCAGGTCGACCCTTCCAGATTGGGAGAAACTGTAGGCAGCTCTTCATCAAGAAGAGATCAAAAGGCTAACCAAGGCGGGAAACAACAACAAGGGGGTCAGAATCAAGGAGGAGGAAGAGGAGGATGTTGCCCTAGCATCTAAGGGAAAGCAAGAGAAACAGAAGGACCTTTCCAAAGTCAAATGCTTCCACTGTGTGGAACTAGGTCACTATGCGAGCCCATGTCCGAGGAAGAAGAGCAAGGGAAAGGCTTCTGAGACCAAGGCTGTGTCAGCGAGGGTGGAGAAAGAAGTGGAGACAGATGATGATTCTGCCATGAATGCTCATGCACCACTTGAGAGGAAGTGGGGAGACATCGAGCTATAGTCTGGCGGACTACAGGCAATGAGGGGCAGGATCTTCGAGGTACCGAACCTCTAGGATTATACCTTGCTACAGGAGCCCCAAAGAGGAGTAGCAGGACTGGCAGATGTCGGTTGAGACGGATGCGAATGGAGCGACAGAGGGAGCTACAATGCAGGAGTCCCAGGACAGTGTGAGGCAGCAGTGTGAGATGCATAGAGTTGTTGCAGTAGCGCAGAGGTCAGAGAGGGAGCACTTGTCAGCGACAGAGGGAGCTTTAGCATCGGAGTGTTTCTAGCCTGACGGAGATGTCAGAGTTGGAGATCAGTTACTTCTCAGTAACTAAGCTGCAGTGCAGCAGTTAGCAGTGGCAGTGTTATAGGCAACATGATGAGAGGGGTTGCAGTGCAGATGCAGAAATGGCAGTGGCAAGGCCATGGGCAGCAGCACGGATGTAGAGGGAGTTGTCGTACGAATGTAGTAATGGCAGTGATAGGGCCATGGGTAGCAGTACATGATACAACAGTGTAGAAGATGTTGGGCAGCAAGCCTAGCATCAGCACAGGGACCGATGTCGGATGATCAGGTTGATACTCAGTGAGGAGTATTGCTAGAGCACAGTCGGATGTGCTCTAGCCATGAAAATTAGTGGAGACGCTAAAGCACATGAGATCTCCAAAACCCAAAAATGGTTTAGGCAAAATCTAACCAGTTTGGGAGATATTAAAACAATTAATATTTTTAATGGAGTCCCTAAGTTTAAACTTAGGAAGAATAAAATATTAATGTGGATTAAGCCATGGATCAAGCCAGATCTAATCTTAGCCGTTGATTAGGGACTTAATCTCGGTCGTTGAATTGTCAACGAGAACACACCGTGTTGATCAAGAATTCGATTTTCTGGGGCAAGGCTTACTGAGGAAATCGAAGGAGTGATCTGATTTGCAGCTGAGGGGCAGTGAATATAGAAGCAGAGAGGCAAAGAGGGTACCGAGAGCATCAGCGCAGAAGCCTGGAGAGGGTTGACGCAGAGCCAGCTAGAGGCCACGCCAAAGCAGCCAGAGGCCACACAAAGGTAGCCAAAGGTCATGCAGAGGCAGCCAGGAGTTGCACAGTGCCAGAGAGAGCCAATGTGTGAAACGCAGAGGCTCCAGAGGCTGACACAAGGCCTCCAGAGGCTAACGCTAGGCTAGTTGGGCTGACGCTGGGCCAGAGAAGCTGACGCAAACCCTAGAGGCAGACGCTAGGAGATTTGTGCTGAGAGTTGTGGGATTCTTCATCCGGGGTTTTAGTCGAAATACCTATCTCCGACTGAGAGGTACTACTGCCAAGGGCATTCTCTGTTGGGTGAGCCATTTCTGGCACCCAGATCTACGTTACCGGATCCGTTGAGGGCAAGAGGTGGAACCGTGGATCCCCGAATCCAAAACTGGTACGGATACGGATACGCTAGGATTCGCGTACGTCAGTTAGTGACCATCTACCAACATATATA
>APFE031138610.1:0-24476 GCA_000404065.3 Pinus taeda | reverse complement strand
AAAAAAATACATTTTATGTTATAACTTTATTTTAACAATTATATCAATAGGTTGGTATTAATATTTATATGTTTATTTGTTTGTTAGTTTTTAAATTTCATCATTTCAGTGTTCAGATTCATAAATTATCTAATAATTTTAGTTCTAATGTTGTGATTCATGAATGGTCTTGATTTTAAACATCAAATGTATTTTCTAAAATTTTAAAAAATATTATTATATATTTTTGTACTTGCCGTATCCTCGCCGTATGCGGATCCTGGCTTTTCAAAAATCCAACGGATCCATATCCGTATCCTGGTAACTTAGACCCAGATTGTATTGTGAAACTACTTAATAATAAGACCCTCAGATAGTTGCATCGGTTTTCCTGCATTGGGTTTTTTTGGGGACATTAGTCCAAAAATAATGGTGTCATTTGTGTGCTTGTTTTTTTCCTTTAGTTGATGATCTATATGTGTTGAGCATGTACTTGTATTTATTTTCAATATTTACATGGTAAATAACTTGTTAATTAACAGAACAAGTAGGAAGAAATAAATCAGAAAGTACGTGAAGGATTTCTAACAGATAGACTTAGAAATTCCAACATGTGGTACATACCCTAGAGAATTAGGGTCTTTTCTCTTTGCTAGAGAGATAGGCTTCTTCACTTGACTTGGGAGGCCTTGTAGGCCTAGTTTCAAGCCCAAACAACACTAGTTTATGGATTGTTTGTCCCTGATGTCATACCCGTAGACTTGACCTCCTTTTCTTTGTACGTGTCACTATTTCTAACCCTAGAAACAATCCTCTTCACTTCGGTTTTCCTCCTCCTTCCTTCGCTGGACTAGGAGACCCTTAAACTTGTCCTTTTGTCACTTCTTTTCAGCTTATATACTTCGATGATTTGAAATTTTCTTGGTTGACATTGTGAGGGAGTGGATAGCCTCTATATATAGAGGATTGTCCCTCCTTTAGGCCGACTTGAGGTCGACATCATGACTGTAGGCTGACTTGTCTATTTCTTCATCATTTTCATCGTTTAGCTTCCTTTTGGAGGACATTGCTACATGAAGAGGACTTGCACTTGTCTTGGAGGTATTCTTTTCACCTTATATAATATTATATATAGTGTAATATGCCCTCTAAGGGTCTTCAACATTTTCTTTTGACTCCTTGACTCACCTATAACACTTACCATGTGCTAGACCTATTTCAATGAGCAAGAAACTCATTGACATATATTATAAAAATAATATTTCTTTCTCTTGAACAAGTATAAATGTCAAAATTACATTTATGAAGACCGAACCTAGTTACATTTCCTTCAACACTCCCTCTTAATTAGGGAGGTATTCATACAACATTACAAGGTGTTTGGCTATGTTTCAATCTCGAAGAATTCACATAAGAGAAACCGAATTTGCAATCCATCTGTTATAGCATCACAATAACCAACATTGTTTGCACAGCAAGGCCTTGACTGACAGCTCTATCTCTTAATAGATCAAAGAACAATGTTGGTAAGACCAATGACTTATAGACACCTTAGTCATTGTCTCTCAAGGTACATACCCACTCAGGTGTTCACTGAGTATGACCTTCTAGGACTATTCTTATCTTGGGTTCCTAGCCCTCAAAGAATATCAGTCCTCTTGCCTACTCTTGTCTTGGATGCCCTACACATCCTCAAAGAGTATCGGATGCCAGATGATTACCCAATCCTCTCATTCTTTCTTCCCAAGTGAAGACAAGAATATTGTGTCTATCACTTCCTCTCAATTGCAGAAGGCATGCCCAAGTATCCTCTGACAAGGTACTTGTCCAAGTTTGTAATTGGGAACTTGTTATAACTCCCTCTTAGCTAGGGACTTATCCATTTATCAACAACTTCTTCTTTGTGGGTCCTCCAGCTACTTGATCTCCTTCCTTCCTTTGATGTCATGAAGTATTTGTTCGAACTTCTTCTTGGTAGGGCACCATCCATTGATCACTTTCCTTCCTTCTTTGTCATGTCATTTCTTTCTTCGTGTAAACTGGCCTTCTTGTCACATATCAGGTTCTCTTGTCATCTTGTCTTTGCTTCGGACTACTCTTCACATGGATGCTTCTTTGTACTTGCTTGTTCCCATGCTTTGATCCAGTAGTCCTTCATGACTTCATCCTGATATTGCTTCAACATTAAATGGTTCTTTTGTTGGATGGCTTCATCATCATGACATCTTCGTAGAGTAGAATCAGTTATTTGCACCTTTCATATCTCCAAGGCCTTCATAGGTGTCAAGGGTCCTTTAATCTTTTTCTTCCTTCGTCAGAGTTGTCATGCCTTCTTTCAAGAGATGTCTTCTAAGTATCTTTTTCAGATAGTGATTCTTGGTGATCATGGTGTTCTTCACATGCTTGATCTCTTTCTTCATTTGCTTCTTCTTGGATAGATTGGTCAACCACTTTCTGCTCCTTGTGAGAGCACTTCTTCATTGCTTGCTTCTAGGAATAGTTAGCATTTCTTCTTTACTTGCTTCTTAGTCAACAATCTTATACTCCTTATGTGAGTATTTTCTTTTGTTGACCTTCATTGCATTGCAGTACATGTCTTCGGGCATGTCATTGGTGAAAGAGATTCTTTCCTACTTGATCATGTTATAGAACTATTCCCATGACTCAATAATATACAAATGATAACATGACTAAACTTTGATGCATACATATCTCATCTTGATTCTCCTTTGATCATCTTAGCTTCATTTGGTTGTCCTTGGTGTGGCCCTTCTTGGTTCATCTTAGCTTGCCTGCATACCATCTTTTTCTTGAATCCCATGAATGGGACTCCCAATGAGACATCTGCTTTTGTTTATGAATCTTCTTTTGAAGATTCCATCATAAGATCTTGAAGACCCTTACCTTGCAAATGTTTCTTTTGTTTTGATGATAAAGGTCTTCTAAGATTCTTAATCATGATCAATTTTCTTTCATTATGGATGAGGTCCTATTCTAGGTATGCTCCTTCTACATGAATATCTTGAGCTATATCTACCATGCTCCTATATTCTAGAAGATATTTCTAACCATGCATTTTGTTCTCATTTATAAATGCTCTTTCTACATGAGTATCTAGAACTCTATGTACTTCATGCTTCTAGATTCTAGAAGATGTTTCCAGCCTTGCAATTTTATTTTATTCCTACATGCTCCTATCCTACTCAAAACTTTGAAAGAAGACTTTAAGTAAAGAAGTAGACTTAATCATAGTAGAGATCCGGACGATCTTCCTTCTTTGGCTTCTTCTCTTCATTCACTTCTTGAGTCATGTGAGCTTATTCATTCTTTATTTTGTTGTTGTTGTCATTCTTAAGTTTAAGACAATTCCTTTTGTAGTGTCCATATTCTTGGCATCCAAAGCATTGGACTTTGGACATATCTTTGTTGTTTGTTCTTTGTGGACCAAATTTGCCGAATTTTCCCTTTCTCTTGGCCATGGTAGCAAATGCTTGCTCCTTTGATCCCACATCTTCCTTGGCTTTGATTCTGGTTTCCTCTGTCTTGCATAGAGACCACATTTCATTTAGTGTGGTAGCTTCCTTCTTGGCATATATGCTAGATGTGAAGTTGCCCAAATCCTCACATAGAGCATTGAGTACTACAGTTGTCATTTCTTTGTCAGACATGACTTGCACTAGCTCTTGAAGTTGATCTCTCATCTGAGAGATCTTCACGAAGTAGGGAGCTATTCCTTCCTTTGATATCTTCATCTTGTACAATTCATTTCTTAGAGATATCACTTCTCCAGCAGTGGTTACTAAGAATAGCTCTACTAGTTTATCATAGATTTCTTTTAATGTTTCAAATTTGGAGACATAAGGATGAGAGAGTCCTTGATAGATTCTATTAGAATCCTTTGAGCTCCTGTCTCATCCTTATTGTACTTGGCTAAGGCTTCAGTTTGTTTCTTAGCAGGGATAGTGATATTCCCTTTGACATGTTCTAGAAGTTCATTCTCCTTGAGAAGTAAATCAGTCCTCTTCTTCCATGCAAGAAAGTTATTGGTACCTACCAATTTGTTGCTTTCCTTGCCAAAAGACATTGATGTATATTCAGAAGGGAACATATACTTCATAGAATTTTAGATTTAGTGGATTTTCTTTCTTCTTGAAGACTTGATGGGTTGCCTTCCTAGGATCTTGATGTTCTTCAAGTTGCCTTCTCCATGTGGACTTGCTTGATGATGAGATTTGCTTGGTAACTTGTAGATGATGTAGGTCCCTCTTTGATCTACTCTTCTTTGTAGGTGTCGTTATGTAAGGCTCTTCTTCTTGCTATGTAGTCTTCCTTGATGAATCACAGATGGTAGCCCTTCTTTTCCTTGAAGTGATTGAGACTTCTTGGCTTGATGCTTCAACTTTGTAGATGTCCTTCCTTGATGAGTCACCTTATAAGTGTTCTTGAGATGCCCTTTCCTTGATGTTTCACCACAGCTCTAAGACCATGTTGAAGAATCTAGGGCTATTAGGTGTAGTGTGATTCTTCTTTGACTTGATAACAATTTGTGAAGCACTTTTACAATTATCTTAGCTTGATCTTCTTCTTAGTATTAGTGTGTGTGTTTCATCAAACTGCTACCAAAAACATAAAGACAAGAACACAGATGTTAGCTCTCTGCCAGGGCCAAAACCTTTCTCTCTTAGAGAGGAAAACCCTTCAGTAAGTTCTCTTATTGAAGCTTCTTATTGATCACTGCCAAACCCTAGACCCTTGACTACGATGTCATCCAAGCACAAGTCAAGTCCTTCCTCTTTTCTGCACTATGTTCCCTAGCACATGGACTTCCTCCTTCCAGTACTTTGCTCCCCAGCACTTCGTCCTTTTCTTCACTGCTTTGTCTAGAGATAGACCCCGGCTATGTTAGCTTCTTGATGAGATATTCTTCTTCCTTTCTTCAAGATGTTCTTCACTTAAGGAGACACCCTTCTCTTGATCCAACGAGACTCTTCTTGATGTATAGGTGTATGGCTATACGGCTGCCTTAGTTTTCTCATGTATGGTACGTACCCTGAAGAATTAGGGTCCTTTTCCTTTGCTAGAGAGATAGGCTTCTTCACTTGACTTGGGAGGCCTTGGAGGCCTAGTTTCAAGCCCAAAAAACACTAGTTCATGCACTGTTTGTCCCGGTTGTCATACCTGCAAACTTGACCTCCTTTTCTTCACACATGTGACTGTTTCTAGCCCTAAAAATAGTCCTCTTCACTTCGGTCTTCCTCCTCTTTTTTTCTGCACTAGGAGACACTTAAACTGGTCCTTTTGTTGCTTCTTTTCGGCTTATATACTACCCCAATTTCAAAGTTGCTTGGTTGACGTTGTGAAGGAGTGGACAGCCTCTATATAGAGGATTGTCCCTCCTTTAGGCCGACTTGAGGCCGACATCATGACTGGAGGCCGACTTGTCTATTTCTTCATCATTTTCATCGTTTAGCTTCCTTTTGGAGGACGTTGTTGCATGGAGAGGACTTGCACTTGTCTTGGAGGTATTCCTTTGACCTTATACAATATTATACATAGTGTAATATGCCCTCTAAGGGTCTTCAACATTTTCTTTTGAATCCTTGACTCACCTATAGCACTTAACATGTGCTAGACCTATTTCAATGAGCAAGAAACTCATTGACATATATTATAAAAACAATTTTTTTTTCTTGAATAAGTGCAAATATCAAAATTACATTTATGAAGACCGAACCTAGTTACATTTCCTTCAACAGTTTCTACTTCTAAAGGGGATAATATGTTCAAGGTACATCGCTTAAAAGGTGGTGGCATGTGATAGATAGGTGAATGAAGTAGGGGATGAAAAGGGGCAGCCTTGGGCCACATGCTGGGGTACAAAGATAGCTAATAAAAGGGAAGCCCACACTTGGGTTTATAATGTATAGGAGGGAGCAATCGCGATACATGAAGTGCCCCGGCCTTGATTTTTCCACCCTTCTTTATAAGCTTTTTGCCTTTTTATGATTTTTCTTTGATTAACTACTTAGGGCTCAAGGGGTAAGAGCATGATGTGTGAGATATAGCAGTGAATACCCCTTTTTAAGGTAGGGCGGTTCATTGCCCACCAGGGGTTGCGACAATCATGGGTTCCTATTTGATGAAGGAGGCTCATAGAACCTATAGGAACCGGGGTGATGGGATGATGGGGTAGAGATCATGTACTGGCTTTCGCCCACGTGGTAAATGTGTTTGTCTTGGCCATCTTTTGCATTTTGTGGTACATTTTCCTGTTGAATGTGGCCAATTATGCTTTTTTCTTTTTAGTTGTATCAACCTATGGGGCATCATACCAAACCTAACCCAAGGTGTGGGCAAAGGCAAGGGAAAGCTAACCCTATGTGGACCCAGTGGAGGAATGTGGACCCAGGAGGGAGAAATGTTGAATGGGGTAATAATGAGTGGAAAGGGGGTAATATATGCAGATAAGGGAGCGGGACCACGCAACCAAAATCAGGGTTTCTCGTGAAATACCATCCCTAAAGCCAAATCGTTAGTAAAAGAGATCCCATGGGATTAGAATCCAAGGTTAATATCCAAAATGGGTCCAGGGGACAAGAGCACAACCTAGCCCATTCCTTCCGCCGAATCCCCTATTAATCCATGCCCAGAAGCGTCCATGATAAACAAACTACAATACTCAATTACCAAATGACAAGGCATACCTTTAGGTTTAGGAGGCCCACCTCCAAACATACAATCATGGCAGATGGGTGAGGAACCACATGGCTAGCTCAAGTGGCGGAGAAATGGCACAATAAGCTAGCTAGTGGCTACAAGGGGCTATTGGTTGCCAGCTGAGGTCTTGGAGAAAAAACTTCTCCTAGGAATATCACCCACAAAATGGTGGGTAACAAAAACCAATTGTTAAGGGGATCTATGTTTGGGAGCACCTTTCCAATTGGAAAAGGCTTCAGGATAAATGCATTCATGAAGATCCAGGAAGAGGCTCAAGAACAGTTAAGGCAAGCAAGCAAGGAGGTATTGATGAGAACTTGGCCTTGGGCAATCAAGCCAAGAAAGGAAAAGGAAAGGGTTATGTCAAAATGGTCAAAGATGAGGGGCCAACTTCACAGTCAATTAAGAACAAGGACTTAAGTAATATCAAGCACTTTATCTTGCACAAGAATGGGCACTATGCATCACAATAGTAGACAACAACTTCAAATAGGTTGATGAGTTTGCAACAAATTTTGAGGACTTCTCGTTGGTCTCCTATCTATCTACCAACACCACTACCAAGAGTGCTTGGTACCTAAATAGTGGTGCATCACGCGCATGACAACAACACAAGAGTTCTTCAACAGTTTGACAGAGGACTCAGATTTACATGTGGAGCTTGGTAACGATGTTGTTAATTTTTCTTAGGGCTATATTGTTCTTTGCTTTCATAATTGCATTTCTTCATTTACACATTAAATTCAGTCCATAACATCATAACATTATTCAGATTTACATCATTATTCAGTAGCATATGCAACTATATAGAAAGAACAATATCATCATCAATGCAGCAAAACATAAAGGCACAATAGAAGAAAAGCATTCACACATAGAGACACTAGGATTGGTCGAAGACTAGGGAAAAACCCACTATGGGGAAAACCCTTTCAAATTCTTCTTCTTATTAGATTGTCATTGAATGATTCAACAAAAGAGAGTACAATGATTCATATCTTCAACCATAAACCTAATCAGCAAAATCAACTAAACAACATCCATGAGAAGAACCCAACCATGCTCATACTCAAAACCCTGATTCAAAAGCATGTAACGAATTGTCACTGTCTGCAGTCAAATACCGAACACTACGATCAACGAGCAAAAACATCGGACAACTGAAAAAACAAATCCTAGTTTCCAATCTCATGGAGGACATGTGCGAGCGATTGAAAGGCTTCAATCGCACGGATGAGTCAACCAGCAAGCGACTACAGCCGAGATCTCTTTGTGACATGCCTACAATTGATGCTAAAAACCCTAAGACAAAGATGTGAGCTTCGAACCCTGCAATTTCACCTTCATGCGAACCTATTCCTCCACGCATCTTCCTCAAACCTGTTCGAGCCAAAAACAAGAAAGAGAATAGAAGAATGTCTCATAATGATATCCAAATGAGGTTGAGGTCACTTGTATTTATAGCTTTCCAAGGTTGTCCAATTTGCTTCGGGGCCGACCTAATCAAATATGCACGTGGGCTTATAATTCAAAAATACACTTTCCATTGTCCAAGTTTGATGATCTTTAAGTCGATTTTGGTCCTCTCGAAAAGAGGAATTCAATACAATCATCATCTCCATCAAATGAGTTGTCCAAAGTGGAATTTGGCCATGGTTTCCAATTTTAACAAATGCCAGGTATGCAATGAGAGGTGTTGGGACCATCATGTTCCAACTCAAGTTTGGAGGGTCAATAGAGACTAAGGAGGTGCTATATGTGCCAGGTTTGACAAAGAACTTGCTCTCAATATCAACTATGGGGGACAGATAATTTGTTGTAATGTTTCAGTATGGACGGGTACGCATATGTCCAGAGGGAGCTAGTCCTGACATGGTAGGGGTCATTGGGATTACAGAGGGCAGTCAATGTAGGTTGAAGGTAAAAATCCATTACAAGAATTTGTGCATAGTACTAACAACTTATGTGAGCTGTGGCACGCAAGAATGGGACACTTCCACTCTAGGGCGTTTTCTTATTCTGACGGAGATTGCCATTGTTCTCCCAGAATATAGCATTGAGTAGCAGGGCATGTGCAGAGGGTGTGCACTAGGCAAGAATGCCAAGGATGCTTTTCCAATTAAAGGGAGCAAGTCCAAAGGGGTCTTCGATTTTGTTCATTCACATGTATGTGGACCAATGTCATTGGCATCAATACACGGATCAGTCTGCTATGTCCATTCATTGATGATTATTCCAAAAGAACCTAGATCTTCTTCATGAAGACCAAGGATGAGGTTTTTCAATCGATTTAACTAATTCAAGGCCCAAGGGGAGAAGCAGACAAAAAGAAGGATCAAGGTCTTGATGTCCAATAATGAGGGAGAGTACAACTCCAATGACTTCAAGGATTTCTACGAGGAGGAAAGAATCAAGAGGGAGTTGACAAAGTCATACAACCCTTAGTAGAACAAGGTTGCAGAGAGAGAACCAATCCATTATAGAAGCTACCAAAAGAATGATTTATGACCATGATCTGCCTATGTTTCTTTTCGCAAAGGCATGTAACATGACAACTTATTTTTAGAATAAGGGTCCTCACAAGATATTGGGGGGCAAGACTCCTAAGGATTCAAGGAAGCATTCACATAGGTGAAGCCCGAGATAGGGCACCTTAACATCTTTGGTTGTCTAGTGTATATTTGTATTCTCGAAGAAAGAGGACAAAGCTACATTCCCCATGAGAGAAGGGCATATCTATGGGATACAATGAGACTTGAAAGCATACAACACCTTCATTCTAGCACAGAGGAATGCAATTGTTAGTAGGGATGTCAAGATATGGGAGGATCTAACCTCCAAGAAGTCTCATGAGCCACTTCTAAATTTCTAATGACAGAGAGCAAGGATTGAGGGGCTCAAGCAGATGAGAAGTATTCATCAACTACTCCTAGTTCAAGGGAACAACTTCAAGTGAGGAGTTAGCAACACCTCCCACTAGTTCTATTAGGAGACCTCAATGGTTTGAGAAAACACTAAGGGATGCTCAAGAGCATGTGGAAGCTCCTAAGGGAACATTCACGATGAGTAGACCTCCAAAGAAATTTCCAAACAATGTGTCACTTATGAGCAATTATTGATTCTAAACCTTCTCGTTTTTAGGACGCAACAGCCCTATAGGGTTGGGGGGATTCCAAGATGGAGGAGTATAACTCCATTTTGAGGAACGATGGATGGGATATAGTGTCAAGACTGAAGGGAAAATCAATTGTGAGCTACAAGTGGGTCTCCAAGATCAAGTATGCTACAAATGGTAGCATGGAGAAATACAAGGTGAGGTTTGTGACGAGAGGATTCTCCTAGAAAGAGGGAGTGGACTACGAGGAGGCATTTGCTCCAATCACAAAATTCCATGGCACTCAGTTTTACAAAGTGAAAGTATATTGCAGCAAATATGGTGAGTTGTCAAGGCATTTGGCTTCGCAAGTTAGTTGCAAGACTATTTGGTCAGCAAGTGTAACCTATGATGATGCATTGTGATAATCATAGTTGCATCAAACTCTTGGAGAATCCAGTGTTCCATGACATTTCCAAACATATTGAGATCAGATATCACTTCATCAAAGACAGGTTCCAGAAAGGGGCATTAAAGCTTTAGTATATTTTCATAAATAAG
This sequence comes from Pinus taeda, assembly GCA_000404065.3. NCBI lineage: Eukaryota > Viridiplantae > Streptophyta > Pinopsida > Pinales > Pinaceae > Pinus > Pinus taeda. The sequence goes on along the minus strand of APFE031138610.1, from coordinate 14,125 downwards.
TATATTGCGGACATTCTCACCAAACCTTTGATGAAAGGAAAATTTTTGTTTTATAGGGATAAGCTAGGAGTGGTGCAGAATACATTCCTCACTAGCGAGTGTTGGTGTTTATATCTCATGAACATACTCCTGCACAAAACACAAGTGTCAAGGCATATGGAAGTCCCCTAATTGACACTCAACCTTAGCAATTACTCTATTTATTAATGTAATGTCCTTTTATCATAAAAGTCACTTGATCTAATGAAATGAAAGGTTATTTGTAATAGTGAATTAGATAAATCACAATCGTTGATCTAAAGTGAAATTGACAATTAATAACAACTGTCAATCAATTTGGGAATTAGAATTCTTGATTTAGTCATAACTTAAACTTATAAAAAGAAGGTTGGGCTAAGGCACAAGACACATTGTAAGAGAAGGAAATCTCAGTGATTGGATGAAGGAATTTTATCCAAGTGTTAGAGGAAACAACAAGAGAGTTTTTGCAAAAAGAGAGCATTCCCAACAAGTAGCAGCCGTAGATTTGTACAACGAATTTGCAGAGGCTGAGTCATACGTGCGAGCTTAGAAGGGTGCAAGACATCAATGCAACCTATACATGACACAAATCACACGTGCGGGTCACACGTGGGAGACAAGGCATAGAACAACAACTTGTGGGTCGAACATGCGTGATTGTAGAGGTGCAGCGGTAGATTTGCAAAATAAAGGCTCATTCCAGAAAATTTCAGTCATATAGCCCATACAAGCGCCCATAATTTCTTCAAAAAAAATTTAAATATTGTTGTAGTTTGTATAATCTCAGGGGGCAGATTTTACCAGGCTAGAAAAGCCCCTGTAAGCTCAAAAGTTATTTAAATGAAAAGCTGAATCTTAAAGGGCAAATTTTTTGTTGATTTGTGCTTAATATTCACTGTTTATTTTGCTTCAGGTAAAAATTAAATTTACCAAATAAAATCCTAGTATTACGTTTTGTTCGGCAGGACGAAAAATTAATTAAAAAATAGCAAGGAAATTTGCTAGGAGATAATTTGTCATTTATTAGAACCAGAAAATTAATAGGTATAAGGATTATAAAAAAAAATTCCATAACTCAAAATTGAAAAGTAAAATAGTGATCTAATAATGGATTATAATAATTTTAATTATCTAACCCTAACACTTGGTTAATTACTTCCTAGCAGATCTGACCTATTGAATAATAACATGGATGAGATTTTAACACAAATAAATAAACAACGAAAGCAATATTAAACACCAATATTGCAATCACATGCACAAAAAGAGTTTTTCTCTTCAAATCAATCCTTCATTCATTAATTTCAGAACTTTCAAAGGCTCCCTTCCAAGGATAATGGCAAAAATCAATACAACAAGAATCCAAAACTTATCCAGTTGATCAAACCCTTGATCATTTGCTTCAGTCCACTAGTCCGACACACTTGAATGGAAGTCCTTCTCCACCCACTCAGTGAGATGTCCTTCTCTCAATGTCTTGTGCTCACCATGCATTGTGTGTCTTCTCTCTTAGCCTAGCCTTCCTTTTATAGTTTTGAGTTATTGACTGAATCCACAGCCCTAATCTCCAAAGTGATTGATGCTTGAGAACAGATCTCACCTCACTTGAGATCAACGGTTGAGATTCATCTAACTCACTAATGTAAATAACCTTTGGATTTCATTATATTAAATCACTTTATCTTATAAAAAGGAATCACTTTAATAACTAAAGTAATTGCCAAGGTTAAGGGTCTATTAGGTGACTTCCACATGCCTAGAGACTTAGGCTTGTGCAAAAGTGCCTATCAAGAGACAAATATCAACGCCCCCCACTCAGTGAGGAAGGTACTTCCTAAACAGCCACCTAGAACTCGTTGTCCCTCCAATCATAGAACAATGTCCCATGTATCATCACTCACCACAACTCCCCTCCAAACCTACACATAGGTTGCCTCCTCAAGGACTCTACTCCTCAATGCCATATCGATTTAAAACTTCTTAGGATACCTACTCTCCCTGAATGTGCTCTTAGGAGCCTCCACATGCTCCTAAAAATCCCTCAATGTTCACTCGAACCACCTAGGTCTCCTGAGAGAACTAGAAGGTGCTACTAACTCCTCCCGACTAGAAGGTTTCCTCCCTGAACTAGAATCAACTGCATGTTCCTCTAACTTCGAAGCCTCCTGCTCCTCATCCTCTATTACTATTGATGGCAACTCATGAGACTTTCTTTTGAATATAATATATAAAAATAATAATAATAATAATAACTAATTAAATGATAATTAGTTATTGAAGAGACATGTCCCAAAGGACATGACTATCTATGAAGGAGTACCTTGCCTAGTATGTAAGTAGGACCCTCACTTGAAACTAAACATATCATATCATATCTCTTGTACATTCAACATTCTTATAAATATACTATGTGTCCTATAATGGATATTTACATATTCCATATATTCTCAATACATTGTTGTGTCTACGAACCCTGTTCTTTACATTGGTACCAGAGCATTCAATTATATATATTATTTATTGCATATGCATTGAAATCTAATATCTGGTATTAGAGCTTGTGGTTTCAAAACCCTTGCTATTTTCCCAAGCTATTGGAAAGATAGGATTAAAAAAGGAAAATCACATCAATATTAATTTGGCGAATTAGCTATCAATTCTAGAGCCAAATAGAGGTGAAAAAGAAGACATTTTTGGCAAGAAAGACTAAAATTAATGATTTACAATTAATAGTTGATCATTATGAGTGTATATCTCAATTCAAAGTCATAACCCTAACTCGAAGGGTTGGGTACTTTCATATTAAACACACACAAAAAAATTAACCTTTTTTTATAAAAACAAGGTGATCTTCAGGACATTACAGTAAATTCCAATTCGACAATACATTCATCCAAGGACCTTAACAATATATCAAAGCTAATCAATCACGACAGTCAACAATCAATATCCAAAATGCAATAAGAAATTAATGAAGCTACTACAGATAAAAATGAACAAATTTCTTGCTTAAAAGATCACTGTCAGAAACTACTTGCACAAGTCAAGCAATCTGAAGCTACAAAGAAAAAATTAAAACAAGAAAAATGAATGTCTTGAGAAGAAATTCAACAAGAATCTATAGGAGAAGCAAGAAGAAAATTTGCACTAAAAAAACCTTAATCAAAGTTATTAGAACAAATCAATGATTTAAAAAATGAGAAGCTTAAGCATCAAAATGAAGTTGAATCAGAAGTTGAAGAACTTTCACGTTTAAAAAATCATAATCAAAATTTGTTTACTCAAATTAAGAAATTTAAAGACGATAAGAAGTCATTGAAGAACAAATTCGAAGAACTTATTGCAAAAGAATCATCAAAATATTCAAACATAGCAGTCCCAGTTGAAGAAAAGGGAACAAACACATATGCCATTAATCTCACAATTCAGACAAATCCAAATCCAATTGAAGTGAAGATATACTCAGATGTTGCAGCTCACACGACAGAAATTCCAAGAGGAAATCCAATAATCAACTTAGCAACATCAGTACTCAAAGTAAATCAAGAAATCACCACAAATAGGTTAAGGGGAAATCAATTCACAAAAACTCCTTATCGACATCCAAATCATAAAACAAGATCTCTTAACCACACTGCATATCCTTATCACTCAGACTAGAAACAAATGTCTCATTTTCCAAAGAATATAGATGTCACCATAATCTAGTCTTACGATAACAATGAATCCTCAGTTTCCAGAAATTTCAACATTCCACAGAAGATTAATTAATTTGGAATGATTAGATCATTTCACAATAGAACAATTATGTCCCACACTTAGAAGTTCATAACATCGTATATCATCAAAGATGTCAGTTTTGAGAATTAAGAAAGATAAGAAGTTATTACGAGACAAGAAAAGATGTCAGTTTTGAGAATTAAGAAAGACGAGAAGTTATTACGAGACAAGAAAAGATATCAAGCATTGTCATCAATAAGCTTTGAGGACAAAGCTTTACTAAAGGGGAAGGCAATGTTATGAATATAAATAATCAATAATTAATAGTAATAATGATTGATATACTAAAGAGGCATGTCTCTAAGGACCAATGTTGCGAACATTGGCATTAAGATAAAATCGGCAAGGGTCCAAAAAACCAAAAAATTGTAAAAATCAGGAAAATATCGGTGAAAAATGGCAAACATCAGCAAAACCAAGATACCATCAAAATATCGGTAAAAATCAGCAAACATCGGCTTGGCCAAAAAATCGTGATTTCGAGATCAAATCGAGATGTTATCGAGATGTTCGCAACACTGCTCAGGACATGACCATTCGTGAAGGGGCATCCACCTAGGTATATATACGAGACTCCCAGTCGTAACTAAAGCATATTCTTCAACCATACATTTTTTTATATATATATTTGTCTCTTCAATGGACATCTTCATATGCCAAGTGTTCTGGAGTATTTAACTTGTGTAAGTATGAACCTTGCTCATTATAGATAACCCCTAGTGTACATATCACATTTAATTTCTCCCCTCCCAAAAAATATAGTTAAGGTTTATGAAATGGAAAATTGATTTTTCCCTCGTTGCTCGAAGCATTTGACCTTTATCTCTTCAAGTTGCCTTAAAGACTCCATCACCCAAGTAGGATTAGGCACTGGCAACCTTTGTGTTGACTTTGAAAAACTAAATATTTTTCCTCTTTTCTATTTTCTAAGCCTTTCAAGACAAGTTGCTAGGGAATTTAGCTATGGCCAGATTAATTTAGGGCTTTGTGGATGAGTGTTTGTGTTAATAAGACATAAGTTTAACTTGGTGATCTTTTTAACTCAAAATCTAGCCTTTTGCGTGGTAAAACTTCTCCATGGAGGGTTGGCGACATCCTTACCTAGAAAAATTTTTAGCCCCATAAACCCTAACCCTAGTAGGGCTTCAACTTGAGGCTTAATTGGAGGGTTTTCTTTATTAGTTTCTTGATCTTATCTTTCAGTAAACCCTTTATTTGACTCATATATGAGCAGGCGCTCAATTGTTGTTACATATCAATAAACCCTACGTGATATGCGCCCTTACTAGACTAGGTGCATGATATGTTATTCGAGTTTTGAGCAATTGTCGATCATTATCTCCACATAGCCTACAATTTTATCACATTGAACCATATAAGATAAAATATCCTCTTAAGTGATCATTGGGAAGCCTCCCTTGTGATGAAATTCCACTAAAGAGCAAGAGGAAGTATTGTTGAGGTGATAGTGGGATTCTACCTCATTATTGAAACAAGGTATGGCCCTTGCCTTATGAATTCACTCACAAGACCTACCGGATTTTGAGGCAACAGTGGATTCCTTCATGCTTGGCAGGCGCTTTCCTCATTGGCATATAACCAAGTGGTTGCCTCCCATGTGTGGACTGCAACACATCATCCACTAGGAACAGTGTATAGGTTATACGGTCATTTTTTACAATCCGTAATTTTCAACAATCATGTTTATGAATGAAACCCACTTTTAGTCAATCAATCAGGGCTCCATACTTGTTGGCTCCATTGCCCACCAAATAGGCACATTAGATTGGGATCATTCTTCATATCCTATTCTCTAGTATATATGCACAAATTCTGGTCTATAGGATTTATGTTCACAAGATGTCATTCACTGACACAATTTACAAAGATCACCTGGTTCTCAACATCCCTTAGGGGGATCCTGTCCCCTTGAGTTCCCATTGTTAACCCCTAAACCTTCCCCTTGCAAATCTGGAATGTTAATGACCAGCACATTTCATCAAGCTACAAGTTCAAATGCACAATGATGGGAACCTCCTAATTTTTTTAATATTTAATATTTAATATTTTCATCAAGACGGAGGTTCAAACACTTGCTTGCACACCCACATTAGGTTCTTATGATTGTACTCCTCAATCATATTGACATACTTTTGTAGTCATTTATTGGATATTAATAAAATTATCTCATCTTATCAAGTGATGGTAGTGCTCTCCCTTATACCTTCTTTGATAGATACCTCAACAAGATATTGGAAAAATTCTAGAGGAGAAATTTCCCCTTGGTCTTCTTGCAATTTACAATTCAACTAGAGTGACCATTTAGGGTTTTTATTGGATTGTTCTAATTGCCGTTGAGGTTTTAATTGTAATAATCCAAAAGAGGAGCCTTAGTTGACCCCCAATTGTTAGATTTTTGGGCACTAGAATCAATGCATATAGACACGCGGCAGATTTAGTAACAGTTTAAAATTAACTTCAACCCAACTAATTAGCTAAAACACATTGATGTGCCCAACCCTTACACAGCAAAAACTTTAAAACTAGAAAGTAGATCATGCACAGTAATGCATTACACACAAATTTTTCCCAATTTAGTTTATTAAATTATTCTCAGACCCTACTTGGGCCCCCTTACTAGGATAATGGCCCTTGAGGAAATTACATATACAACAATTACCCTAGATCTAATCCAGTCAATCAAGCCCTAGATCCGTCCTCGATCTAACTGGTCTAGATCTCCTTTGTTGCTTTGTGCTCTTTCCTCGAATGCGACACAATTGAGTATCTCATTCACAACAAATCTGCAATTTCTCATGCAAATCTCTTCCTTACTTGTGAAAATCTCTCTCTCAATGTCTCATGACCCTACACATTTTTGTGCTCTACTTGGCCCACTTGACTCTTCCAATGTTCTCGGCCCTGCACAGCCCTCTCTGCACTCTCAGCCCTATCGACCCTCTTCTCTTCTTGGCCCTCTCAAGTGATGGTAGTGCTCTCCCTTATACCTTCTTTGATAGATACCTCAACAAGATATTGGAAAAATTCTAGAGGAGAAATTTCCCCTTGGTCTTCTTGCAATTTACAATTCAACTAGAGTGACCATTTAGGGTTTTTATTGGATTGTTCTAATTGTCGTTGAGGTTTTAATTGTAATAATCCAAAAGAGGAGCCTTAGTTGACCCCACATTGTTAGATTTTTGGGCACTAGAATCAATGCATATAGACATGCGGCAGATTTAGTAACAGTCTAAAATTAACTTCAACCCAACTAATTAGCTAAAACACACTGATGTGCCCAACCCTTACACAGCAAAAACTTTAAAACTAGAAAGTAGATCATGCACAGTAATGCATTACACACAAATTTTTCCCAATTTAGTTTATTAAATTATTCTCAGACCCTACTTGGGCTCCCTTACTAGGATAATGGCCCTTGAGGAAATTACATATACAACAATTACCCTAGATCTAATCCAGTCGATCAAGCCCTAGATCCGTCCTCGATCTAGCTGGTCTAGATCTCCTTTGTTGCTTTGTGCTCTTTCCTCGAACGCGACACAATTGAGTATCTCATTCACAACAAATTTGCAATTTCTCATGCAAATCTCTTCCTTACTTGTGAAAATCTCTCTCTCAATGTCTCATGACCCTACACATTTTTGTGCTCTACTTGGCCCGCTTGGCTCTTCCAACGTTCTCGACCCTGCACAGCCCTCTCTGCACTCTCAGCCCTATCGACCCTCTCTTCTCTTCTTGGCCCTCTCAACCCTACTCAACCCTCCCAACCCTGCCAAGCCATAAGACAAATCTCTTGTTGACCACTAATTTGAGGCCTACTGGCCCTTCCATAGATCATAGGCCTACTTGGCCCTTCCATAGATTTGAGGCCTACTCAACCTTCTCTTGTTAAAGCTTGAAGGAACATCTCACTTCTCCAAATCTACAAGTCATCCCTTTTGTTGTTCCATACTTAACCTTAGGAGCCTCTTGCGCTTGATCCTCTACACCCGCTCAGCCCTTTTGGCCCTTCATAGGCTCTCTCGACTCTCTTTTCAAGCCAACTTCCACAGGTCGTCTCATCCCTGAAAGGTCTGAGGGCTACTTGACCTTTTCCTCCACAAGATGCTCTCTTGCCAACTATCTTCCCCAAGCCCTCTTGGCCCTTCCGACCCTCTCAGCTATCCACAATCCCTCCTGTTCCCCTTGGCTCAAATGTGAGAATACTCTCTATGCTACCCAAAACATCAACACATATGTCCATTAGAAAGACACTAGTCTCTATTCCTTCCATCAATTTCATACTTTTAGCCCTTTTAAAATTGTCGATTTAGTCTTCAAAATTACCTTGGAATGCGTTGCTCTAAAACACTAGCAATCCTACCCTAGGGGAGCCCAACTTGATCCGAGAAGAGCCAGCCAAAAGTGTAGAAAAGGGTTGGTGAGGTGATAGTGGCCTCCCTCTTGGTTTCACCAAGGCCACAATTGAACTCTAAGAATTTACTTCAAGATGTGTAGGTTCATTTGATAAAAGGGCATAAACTAGTTTTATATGTCACATTGTGAAAATATTGCTGGAGTTTCTCCTTAATGAATGAATACACTTCAAGTGTGTTGTAATATTCCTTTCGAAATATTTAACTAAAAATAACTCTAGGAAAATTACACCATAAAATTTGCAAAAGTTCACCTGGTAGATATTGCAAGTAAATTGAACACATTTGCAATAGAACCCAGAAATTAAATGAAATGTTGCAAACCCAGAATTAACATGAGAAAGCACAGCAAAGTTCAGCCTTATTATTGTACTAAATAAAATCCAACAAATGGCTGACAATAGCTATTACATAAATGAAGCCCAAATTGTGAATCCAAATGAACCTCACTCCAATCTTCAAATCTGCTACAAATCTGATCTCCAGCAATATCGCTGAAGCTCCGTGAGATTTGTGGGTGAAATCTCCTCAATAGTGGGTTGGGTTTTTGTCCAACTCACAATAGGAAGCCCAAGGGTTTTCATCTTGGGGCTTGTTGAAAGCTGCAAACCTCATTCCCAAACCTCTCCAATAAGAAAATGCGCAAATCCAAGATGTTCCCAAATGTCTCGCTTGTCTTCCTTTTAAAGGCTTGATGGATCCTTCTCTCGCTTTCTAGAAACACTTTTTTATTATTTTATTTCCCACTCTAGAAGCTTCTCCTCTTATCCTGAAATGACTTTTCTTTTCTTTTCTTTTCTTTTAGTCACTTGCATTTTTCTTCAATTAAGCGTTTTCCCTTTTTTATTTAATTGACTAATTAAAATCACTTTTAATATAGGAAAATGGTAAATCTGCCTCTACAATCTTCTCGTTTTGGTTCCAACGAGCTGTTACACTAAGGTGTTTCATCAAATTTTCCTCCCAAAATGATGCCTTAAGTATATTTAGTTAAGATATGCTCCATAATAACCTTGTTTTACGGGAATTGCCGGAATGCAGCAGAACCAAGAATAAATTGTGCGGAACTGGCCCTGATGATGAAATGTTGTGAGTGATCCCTGATGGACCCCATACTCCAAAACCCTCCGGGCCCACTGATAATGAAATCTCGTTCCCATGCCCAAGTTGTCACACACCCTAGAAATCCATCGTAGCTGTACTATAAAGGAAACTGAAAATGGGGGCGTTACATGTGCAAGGTTGCATTGTCTTAAAAGTGATTTAGCATTTTATCACCTATAGGCCATGTTATCCTCATTTTATGGCGTTAATGTTTTAATTGATAGTCATCCTACTTTTGATCTTTGTTCTAACTTCTACCATGTACATATGTATGTTGATGTTATCTCAGGAAAGAGTATTGTTGTCTGATATCCCTAACCGCTAAATTTCTTAAAATTGATAACAATTGCACTTGGTCATAACTTGGACACCTGGATTTCTTGTAACAAGCATACATCTGTAAATATGTGTATGTGCATGCATATGTATAACTTATGTATGTACATAGACACAGACATTTATGTCTATTAGTATACATGTGCAAACATACATAAAACAGATATCCATGTATATGGATGTGCGTGCATGAATGCCTAGAAACATGTCTGTGAGTATGGAAGCACATGTAGATGCATGTGTGAATATGATATTTACACATACATACAGAATATAAAAAGGATGAGCAATAAGCATGTATGTGTCTATGTTACTATATACATATGTAGGGACATCAACACATCCACATGCAACATAGGCGTATATATCTGTACCATTACATAAATATCTCTCAAACACATGCAACTCCTCAGAACTCAGAATTAATGAAGTTCAAAAGAACTTACCAGCACACTTTTATGTGTCCCCGTGATATTCAGATGATAAACCAATCCATATTGGTAAATGAAGAATCTAAGAGATAAAAGAATTTCACAAAGTTGTCCACGTAAACCTGTATACTTAAGGTGTTCATGCTCCTTTTCCCACCAAGATTCCCAACTTTTCTCCACTGGTACTCCAATCCCTCCACGATTGTTAATCCACTTGTTCCAATCTGTCCAATCATCTACAATTTTCTGCCACTCAAACCCTGAAGGATTAAACAGGAAAGGAGCAAAGAGCCAGGTCCCAACCATAAACCACATGGAGAAAGTGATCAAGATATAAGCAACAGTGTTATTGTATGTCTCACCAAACACATTATACACAATAAGGAGCAAAAACAACTCTATTCCTTTGACAAAGTGACTACGTGAGTAGAAGCGATAATTATCTGCAAACTTTGCATGAAAAACAACAAACCCACGTCCAGTAGCTCTATATTCTGCACCACCATGAAGAAGAGTCCTGCCATAGTAATGAGTCTTTGTCCCGAGAGAGAAAGTAAAGAAGACAGGAGCCAGCTGTAGCTGCATGACTACAAAATCACTTAAGGCATTGCGGAATCCCCGTTCTAAGCCAATCTCCATTACCATAGGCAAAGCCATTAACATTCCAAGCTGCACAAAGGACTGTGAAGCAAGGGCCGCTTCCAGACCCTTATTATGTAGTATGCCTGCTTGTCTGACCACTTGTTTTTCAAGTCCACTGAGAACCAGGTATAAACGACCATATAGGAACACATACACTGTAAGCACGGTTACCTACAAATCATATCAAACATAGGAATTAGTTTCCTTCAAAATTAAAGCATAAAACAAAGATTCTTACCTTTCCAGCAATACATAGGCCAAGACATCTAAAAGATGTTCGATCACATCCCTGCTAAACGTAATAATTAAAAATAGATTGTAACAATAGAACTGACTTTCAAGCCACAGTACCAGAGTACTAAAGTAAAACCCAACAGTAGTAAAGTAGCACGACATCATTCGGAAAAAGTCAAAGCGATGTCCAAGACGATATATATCCCGACTAAGTGTCTGTTCACCATTTCCATTGGCTATCTTTGCCTCAAATAAAGAAATTTGATTGAGTCCCACATCACGACCTTTACCAACTTGAATGTATTCATGATGAGTTACATTTCCTTGGCGTAGGGTTGAATTAAACCCTGAGTCAAATCGTAGCATCATATTCATTATCACTTAAAACCAATACAATACACTAACATAAGCAAAGTACCTTTTAAGATATGATCCGACATAAAGATATGGATATGTTTACAATGTAACATCACCAACATTCATGAGAAAACCAAAATACTTACCAGCAAAAATATCCTCACTTAAATTGATCACTTTTGATGCTTTGCTTATCCCTCCTCTTGTTATGTGAAATAAGCGATCAAAAACATCCGGATGACCATAGTGAAACCGCACCCTGAACTCCCCACAGACAAGAAAACATTGAATAATAAGGAAAAAAAGGATTAAATCCTTTAGTCATTGAACACTTCAGAAATATCTTTCTGTTACATTTCAAAAATGATAAGTGACAAGATTAAAATGAATGCATTAGCAGTATCCACTACCTAGTGCAATATACCTCTCTATAATTGATTGTATGAAGGAATCCACAAAACATCAAGATGAATACCAAGCCATGTTTATGGAAAACTATGTCACATGGTTCGAGTACGAATTTGAGGTTGATAAAGATTAAGTTTAACTCGAATTTGAATTTTCCAATAAGGTTCAAATAAAATTTGGCTTTAGTTCCTCTCTTCTCCTCTCTCCTCTCTCTCTCTCCTCTTTCTATATGAAATAAAATATATATATAAATCCCTTATATAAATTAATTATCTCTACTTGACAATTTTTTTAACTATATCAATGTTTACATATATAATAGCAATTGATATAAAATAATATTTTAAATTATATTATATATAACTTAGATAATAAATATTTTATATAATAATTATATATAAATATATATATATATATATATTTAATAAGCCAACTTGAAAAGTGAGTGTATAAAGATACACAAAACTACTACGCCATTCCACAGGGGAGCACACACCTGTTAACACTTCAACCCTGATATTGCAAACAAATGGCAAACTTCCACCCCGATCTATGCAAACAGACGGCAGACTTCAACCCCAACATATGCAAACAGACAGTAGCTACAGCACAGACCATGGTATCATGGGTGGATTATTCAACAGCTATATATGCAAGCAAATGGCACCAGCAAATATGCTACATGGAAATGGAGGGCATACCATTGACATGGCAAGAAACAAACCCACTAAAACAGAAGCCCGTTGACTATTTGAACCACTTGGGGGACATCAACCATACTAACCCCTTTTACATATTCCTCAGCATGTTGTTCAACAACGACAAAAACATGGATCAAAACTCAATTACTAAATAGTGGCTAGGTAAGTTGGTGAATTTACACGTAGAAGTTTAGTGACTTTAAATGGCTCTTTTGTGAATGCATGACATTTCGAACATCAAGAACGAAATCTGGCTAACACGGCTACTTAGTATAACACACGAACCTAAGCTCTTTTGTGAATGCATGGCATTTCAAACATCAAGAATGAAATCTGGCTAACACAGCTACTTAGCATGTGCAAACCTAAATGAATTGGAACAATTTTTTTGAGGTTTACCAAATTTCAAACCTCAAGGTTCAAATTCGGCAAACATAGGGGAAAACTAATTTGGAACAAGTCAATATTTAGTAGCATATGCGAGAGTACTGCAAAATAAAATTTGCTTTGTAAGGATATATTCTTATACAGAATGAAGTGAATGGAAAAATTACACATGCAGTTGAGTGTTCTTTTATCGTTGCATAATGGCTCTAAGAAGGGAATAATTACAAATCTAGCAAAACTTATTCCCTATGAGAGACAATTGCAAAAGTTTTGTGATGATTAGAGACAAAATAAATTTTTAAAGGATCGAAAAACTTTACAAGCTTATGCATACACACCTCATTACCAAGAGGTGTTCATTGGAACATTATATATTGCATCACCCTTTTGCATTCACAAATCAAAATTATTGGAAAAATGAAACTTTCAATGATCAAGCATTCAGTACACAAAGATCTCAATTAAATTAAAGAAATCATTCGGTATATTACTCTCTCCTATGTTGTTACTCTTATCAATTTAATTAGCCACACTATGTGGATTACTTTTGACATTCATAATGTCCATGAAGAACAACAGTTTGTAGCATGCATTAAAATTTAATAGCTAAGTTTTTTTTTTCAAAAAGAAAAAACATAGCATCCTTCATTATAATTAAAGAGGAGTTGTCATACATCAGGGGGCAATCCAGTCCATCGCTTACATATCTCTAATAGAAAAACACCAGAGAAGACCTCTGCAATGCATCAAAGAAACAAACTATTGTAGTGCCAAACAAGGGGGCAATTTTGAAGTAGCCAGGAACGCCGACCAGCCACCAGTCAATGTTTACCCAGATAAAAAATCCTGTCACCTTAGAATTTGAAGGATACAGATTCACAGATGGGGCAAAGTTGCATGATACGGTGAAACGGGTATGCATTTAAGAAATGGAGACATAGATGAAACTTGAACCCCCAAATGTTGTAAATGAGGAAATGTGATCTTTATGTCGGACCTTTATACAAAAACCTGGAAAGAAATCACAATGAATAAAAACATGAATGACAAGCAATGTTCCACCATCCCTTATATTGTGACACTCATCATTAGTATCACCCTTTCCCTCTACCTCAATCCTCTATGAACATCAGTCAACACCACCCAATTTTGATGAAACTGCCTAATCCAAATTTTAAAATAATGTCTGTGTTGCCTCAAAATCTAGCACGTCTTGTGAGAGGCCTCACAATGCAAGAACTAGACCAAGGGACAACATTGAGGTGGAGGCCCATTGTCACTACAGCAT
>APFE031138600.1:0-18241 GCA_000404065.3 Pinus taeda | reverse complement strand
TTCATCAACCATGGCCTCTTTCCAAAGTTTTCCATCCTCTGAATCTACTGCTTCCTTCACAGTTCTGGGATCATCATCAGTAATAGATAAAGTAAAATTTGAACAGAAAGCAAATGGACTATACCTTTCTGGCTGCCTTCTTTCTTGAACTGATCTTCTCACACCAGAAGTTTGTGGCTCTTCATCTTCTGATTCTTCCTCTGTTGTAGAGTATGATTCTTCCTCCTTTAGCTCAAACTCGATCTTCTTATGTTCCTTTGGTTGGAATTCATGTTTAATAACATATTTCACCTCTCTGAACACCACATCTCGACTATACACAACCTTCCTTGTTATTGGGTTCCAAATCTTATAACCCTTTAAACCATCCTTATACCCAATAAACATGCGCTTTTCAGATTTACTATCCAACTTGGTTCGTTTCTCCTTTGGAACATGTACATATGCATCACATCCAAATACCCTTAAATGTGAAAGAGAGGGTTTCTTACCAGTCCATAACCCTTGTGGAGTCTTATCCTCCAACGCTGATGAAGGTGATCTATTGACCAAGTAACATGTTGTCTCCACTGCCTTTCCCCAGAATTCCTGTCCTAACCGGGCACCACTGAGTATGCTTCTTGCCCTCTCCATCAATGTCTTGTTCATTCTTTCTACAACCCCATTTTTCTAAGGTGTATATGGAGTAGTATTCTACCGTGTTATACCACACTTCTTACAGAATTCTTCAAATTCCTTACTACAAAATTCTTCATCGTTATCTGTCCTCAGCACTTTCATCTTCTTCTTTGTCTAGTTTTCCACCAGAGCCTTAAATTATTTAAACATGTCAAAGACTTCAAATTTCTTCTTAAGGAAATATATCCATGTATTCCTTGAGAAGTCATCTATAAATGTTACATAGTACACAGAATTACCCAATGATGGAACCTTCACAAGTCCAAACACATCACTGTGCACAAGCTCTAATATCTGTTTCGCCCTCTTACCACCAAAGGGGAAACTCACCTGATTTTGCTTCCCATAAACATAATTTTCATAGAAATCAAAAACTAGAGAGCTATTACTCATATCTTCTACCATACCTTTACCATGAAGTATTTGAAGGCCCTTCTCTCCAATATGTACAAGCCTTTGATGCCACAACATGGTCATCTCTTATGAGACCACTAGATTTTCTGCTCCACTTTTAGGAACCACAGAACTGTTGTGCCCATCAACAATAATGCTACCTTGCAGCTTGTACAGAGTTCCAGTCCGAACTCCTCGCATCAATACTAGTGCTCCTCGAATCATCTTGCAGGTATCCTTCTCAAACACTATTTTTACACCTGCATCATCCAGCTTGCTTACATAAATCAGATTTCTGGCTAATGCAAGAATATGCAGAATAGCCGGAAATGTTCGAACCCTTCCACCTTTCAACTTCAACTTTACTTTTCCGTGACCAATGATTCTAGCCTTCCTATCATCCCCTAAGAAGACATCACCACCATCATATTTATCATACTCGCAGAACCACTCTCTATGGGGAGTGAAGTGAAAGGATGCACCTGAGTCAATCAACCATGCCTCATGATCTACATGTGTACTTGAAGAAGCCAAGTACACATCCCCACTTTCATCTGAGGTGGTTTTCACCTCTGCAGAAGCAGCATCATTAGATCCCTCTCCTTTATCAGGAGCTTTAGATTTACACTCCCTTCTGAAGTGCCCTTCCTTTCCGCATTTCCAGCACACCACCTTTATAGGTTTTCCTGGAGATTTAGATCTCCCTCTAGATTTAGATCTCCCATCGATGACTTATTTTTGTTTCTGTTCTGGGACCATCCTCATACAGACAAGGCATCACCATTCTAGCTCTCCATATTTTTCTGTCTCATCTCCTCCGTTAGCAAGGATGAGACTATTTCATCAAATTTCAAGGCAGTTGCATTGCTACTTATTGCAATAACTAGACTATCCCACGAATCTGGTATAGAACACAACAAACTAATGCACTTACCTTCATCTGAAATTTTGATATCAACAAACGATAACTGACTTACCACAGTATTAAATGCATTCAGATGCTCTGTCACCAATTCTCCATCTTTCATCCTTAGGTTATAGAGCTTTTTCTGTAGGAGCAGTTTATTCACTAGAGACTTAGATTGGTACAAAGTCCCTAACTTGTCCCACAAAGCCTTTGTCGTAGCTTCCCCTCATACATTCAACAATACTGAATCTGAGACACACAATTGTATTGTGCTCTTTGCGTTCCGATCCAACTTCTTCCATTCTTCATTAGATACTTCCGTTGGGTTAGTACTCGGATCTACCACGATCCACTGATCTTTATCCACCAATAGATCTTCCATCTTGAGTTTCCACAACTCAAAACTCTGACCATTAAATTTCTCAATCTCTATCTTTTCATTGCTTGCTATCTTATTTCACCACCAGAATCAATCCTGCAGATCTCCCACTGAACAGGGTCTACCATAGGCTTGAGCGAAACCCCTCAGCAACAAAGGCGTCCCCTTGAAGCCAAAACAACTCTGATACCAAATGTAGGTTTTAATCCTGTACAGAAATTACCTGCATACGAATTATAAAACACATAAAATAAACAATGCGAGAGCATAACACATAAATCACATATACAAAGAGATTTACCCCTGGATCCCAAAACTAGGACTACTAGCTTGATTTTTAATTATATTCCTTTCAATGTTACAATACATATTTATACATGCCAAAGCATCCAATATCATGGACCAAAAGCCATCGCGTCCAAAACCATGGACCGAAAACCATCGTGTCCAAAACCATGTGTGAAAAACATGCACAAAACCATAGGTAGGTCCGCCCAACCTAATATAGGGTCCAAAACCAAAATTTTCTGGGGCGTTGCCTTGGACCCCATAGAGTGGGGTTACTTGCACCCATCAAACCCCTTGTGACCCCCCCCGGCCCCCCCCGCTACACAATTGGCGCAACGAAGGGGGGGATTTTCCCCCCTTTTAACCCCCTGGTTAACTATGTGGGCTAGTTGTGGAAAGAATATAAAACAACCCAACAACTACGTCATTATTTTCTAGTCTCATTTATTCACATATGCAACTCGTCATTAGTGGAAAATTTGATGCATGTTTATCATATCTATGAAACCAATACCTTATATCAAATCCATAGGTTGACATAAATTTTAGATAACTCTTCCTTTCATTTAACCTTCGTGGTGGATTACTGAGCCTTATATTCTATAAAAAAACCATAATGTCAATATGATAGTTAATTATTGAGTTGATTTACTCTCAAGGATGTTTTCTATCAATTTCAATGGTCTAGACTTAGAAAACACTTTTTTGGGTTGCATGAGATCAATATACTTATGAAATAAATTTACATTTTTTGTTATTCGTAAAGGGTATTTTGTCTCAATGGTTTTGAAACATGACTTTTTACAGAACTAGTTTTTGTATATGTATTGAAGGGAAAGCTATATAAAATGGGGATTACAAAAGTTTTGATTGTTTAGTTAATGGTAGGTGTTTTCTCAGTTTAATGGGTTACAAAGAGTGTATGATCAACAAATTTACATAGGGTTTTGTAGCCATGGCTTCTCTCTTATAATTTTTTGGCCTTTAGTGTATGTAAGCGTCTTTCATAGGGTTCATAATTACCAAAAATTTCCCTAATAAAGAGATAATGGTGCAAGTTTTGATGTTTGTGTAGGGTGTTTTTTTCATGGGGGCTTCACTCAATGAACCTCTAACATATCACATGCATTCATGGCATGCTAAAAAATACCCTTAATTTGACAAAATATTGGAAAATACCTTTAAAAATCACATTATTCAACCCCCTACCAATACAAACCCAATATACCTTCCTAATTAAAATAAAACCTCTACTTTCACTAGATATTGTAGGTATCCATTTTCTCATTAACATTTTTTATACCCCTTTATATTTCTTCATTAATTTGAGCTCCATTTTTTATACTTGCCAATATAAAAGCCCTCCACCCCCTATTATATTCTCAATACATTATGTCATTTTTCCCTCAATATATATCCCCTAATATGAATGCACGTGATATGGTATTAATTCCCCAATGAAGCCCCTATGGTTTTTTTTGTAAGTTTGGCAGGACTACATCTTCATAATGTCTAATATATCACCCCCATCTTAACAGAGCACCCGATCACCATCTATCCAAGACCCCGTGGATGTGCAAGCGTTTCTTAGGGGACATGAGAAACTATTTTTTTTTTAACTATAGATTTCACCAACAAAGAGATAAGGGTGCAAGTTATGTTGTTCCAAGTTTATCATCTCATGGTCATGGCTAGGGATACCGAGTTTAGGTGGCATGGGTGATATATGTGGCATCCATGCTTTTGTGGCTCAACCCTTGCTTACAATGTCTAGATGATTTTTGAATTACTAGACCTCCATACCCTCATAAATATAGGCAAATATGTGTTCCATGGTAAGTATAACGAGTTACTATGAACTCCTACTCCACTCTTCTATAGTTTCTCTTGGTCCTCCTAGGTTTTTTTGCTAAACACCAATAGTTTTCACTGGTAGCATTGAAGCTCTAAATCATCCTATTTCAAATTATATTCAAACCTATAAATTTATATTATATATTTGGTTTCAAGTTGATAAATTTGTTTTTTTTATCCAAAATAATTAAAAAAATTATAACTACTTATTCTAATTCTAAGTTTCTTTCCAATTAATCACTAATAGAAATGAATCCTTAACTTACTTAGATTGCAAGATTTCAATTAAAATGTTGGAAAAAGCAATCAATATTATGATTATCTAGGAACTTTCATATTCAAAAAGTTAGATTTTAACATACCCACTCACATACCTAGATTCATAGGCTTGTTTAGAGTAATATGAGCATATTTGCATTATTGTTCAAACCATTATTATATGGGTTAACTTTGATATCATGTTATTGCTCCAAAATTTCTAAACTTTTTTCAAGTCTCATTCTTCTCTATGTCTTGGGTTTGAAGCTTGACGACTATTCAAAAACACCTATGCACATGATATTTTATCTAGGTGTCAACTTACTACACTTTATATCAACTCATCACTCCTCTAATCGTTACCGTAAAATAAATTAAGGTTATTTAAATTGTTACAGATGTTTAACATCATACCTATGTTCAAATTGATAAGGAAAAATATAAGGAGCTAGTAGGAACCCTAAAGAACAATTTCTCTCTTGCTAATTACATGTTACACATGCTTGACCTGTGCCACCTTTCCCTAGAAGTCTTAGATATTTAAATATTTGACATGGCTAAAGAAAATGAAGTGCAAATGTGTTTAAGGACAATGATATTCCCCAAAATCTTCAAGGAATGTAGTTGTGATGTTAACAAGGAAATGATTTTCAATGGGGAAGTAAGGATCCATTGCTTTAATCTCATGATTACGAAAATATATAGAATTTGTTAAAACAATTATTAAATTATATTAGAACTTCTTCGTAGTGTTGTTGAGTCGAGAGGCTTTATTTCTACGCCTAGTATAAGGTGTAAGGGGTGTCTGTCTGTCATTAAAGTTGAAATTTTGTTCCTTGTCGGCAAAAATTAAAAATTTTAAAAAATCTAAAAACAAAAAAAACTAAATAACTATACAAAACATTTAAATTATTCACTCATAAAAAATTTACACTGGAAAAATTGAATCTTTCTCGGCTCATATTATATTCTATTAAAATAAATCTATATAATTTTTTACCCAAAAAAATATAATTAATAAAATAATAAATAGTATAATATCACCGACAAAAGTCCACCACTCCTCCATCACTTACTGGACAAATTTCTACAATATTAATGTTTTGTTTTGTAATTTAAAGAAAATAATTATTACCTATACTTTGTTTTAATGTAAAGGGCATGATGGTCAAAGCTTTCTAATTTTATTAATTTGGAGTTAGACAATCCCATTAAATTATACAATTTGTTTAATTTGTTTTTACTTTCCATGGCCATAGAGTGAAGATAGAGAGAACACGACTACTACGCTTACGTTTTATTTAGAATATAAAATCGATATCACTAGTTTTCGCACAAGGTAAGTTAATATTTATTAGTTTATTATATATATAAATCTGTTTTATATTAGGGAAATTCACATTGTTTAATATATTAGTAATTAAAAATTATTCCATTGAGAGTTGTTTTACCATGATGGAGACAGGTTTATATTTAAAAAAAAAAAAAAAACTAATTTTCATTATTTAAGATTAATATATTATATAAGAAGAAGTACAATGTTAAATATATACTGAAAGAATATATTTATTACGGTTAATATTATCAAGAGTCTATCATATTATTTGTTGAAAATTTGAATAATATATCTTTGAATAATCTTATAAATATAATTAATTAATGTTTAAATATTTCGTATTAGGAATTTTAAACTTTATATTGTCGAATATAATAATCCAGGTTATATTTAGATTAAAATTAAATTAAAAAAGTATTTCTCAATCAAATTTATTTATAATAAAGAGGTTTATAACCTGAAATTTTTAGATGAATAATATATTTATTACTGTCAATATTGTCAAAAATCCATCGCCTCTGGATATATATATATATATATATATATATATATATATATATAATATATATATATATATATATAAGGTTACAATGTGAATATTCCGATGAGGAATATACTTATATTGTCAATACTCTCAATATCTGTCATGCCACTTGGGGGAATCAAACCTAGGTGTATGGAAAGAATTCCATTCCTTCCTCCCGGACACCCTAGATAACTCAATTTGACACATACACACACACACATTTACTAAACAATTTCATCTGAAAAATTACAGAATAATTGAGGAATTTGCGAAAAGGACGATACCTTAAGGAAAGTAGTGAGCTTAACATTTTTTGGTATGCATTTCTTTTGGTTATAATTATTTAACCAATATCAACAGTTTAAACATGCATCAAAAAGTTTTTTTCACATGGAGATATTTGATGATATTTGATCCTTCTCAACGTTTGATGGATCCAGGTTTAAGATGGATCTAGGCTGGTGTGTGTGTAAAGAAAGAAGAAAGTAAATTATTTTTATTAAGTAGAAACACTATAATTAAAAAGTATAAAATATATCAAAGATCCACTTTTATTAAGGCATACAAAACAATGAAGCATATAATTTTTATTCAACAAAGTGAAAAAAAAGTAATCAAGTTTGGAACCAAAATGTGAGAAATTAGTTGAAGTTGCCGATGTGAGATTTTTTAAAGATTTTCCATCAGCACCAACCATTTCCATATAAGTTTTGGAGAGTTTTTCAGGCTTAGCATTTTCCTTCCTATAGATATGTGTGAAAGAGATATGAGAGGAAAAACATACAATTTTTTTGATTTCCTGGAAAACTTGTAAAATAAAATAATTTGTAGAGAATAAACTATAGTAATCTAGTTGATTGTAAGAATAGAGTTTCCATATATGTGAAGCTAATCAATAGAAGAGAGTAATTTTATAGAGAAGTCACTCTAATCATCTAGTTGATTGTAAGAAGAGAGTCTCCATGTCTGTGAAGCTTTGAGATTTCCTTCTCTTATTAAAGGCCATTAATTCATTGAAGTTGTTTGTAGCATGTCTCATACTTGTTGAGAAGGAAATAGATACATTATCCAAGAAGAAGATAATCTTCCCTATGCTAACTATTAACTAGTTTCATTCTGTCGAAAAAATCCCATGGGGACTCTTTTTGGATCTTGTGAACCAAGTTAGGCTTTTGGAAATAGAGAGTTTTGTTGAAATAAAGTTGCAAAAATAGCCAAACTCTACATAATGCAAAGAGTAAAGGAAGGGTATGAATCTTCAAACAAAACATGGTTTTCGACTAACCATACCCTCTAGGCCATAATTGGAAGAAAATCCATGTTTTTTTAGCTTGTATTCAAACTCCAAAATATTAAAGCCTCCTCTATCGAGTACTTGTATTCAAACTCCAAAATTTTAAGGCCTCCTCTATCAAGGACCATGCCCAAAGGAAATTGGATCCAACTTTCCTAATAATTCCTAACTAATCATTTTTTGTAAAGGGGAAATCCATATGAAAATAGTGGTTTGATTCACGATCAGTTTTACATAAACTGTATCTTCTTGGTTTTATGAAATTCCTTTGCTAAGACAATTCCAAGCAAGATCTTTATTGTGAAAAACAAACTATGAATTTTTTTATTTTTATTTTATTTTTCATGTCATAATTCCAATAAAAAATGGAGTTTGATAATTTAAATCGATGTTAAAAATTATTATTACAAGTTTGCAAGATCTTAGTATTCATTATGACAAGTTTGTTGATAAATGTAGTAACCACCTTTTTCCGAGGGAAGATTTCGATACCGGGCTCAGTATATACTTGTTTATGATTTCATATTTGGTAACATCTTTGTATGTGGTTTTTTTCTGGAATTTTATGATTTTTATAATATCACTATGACCTTTCATAGTCTTTTAATTTTTAAGCAAATCCAAATAAATTTGGTTATATAGGTTTTTCAAGTTTGTCCAACGTCAAATCTTAAGCCAAGCCAAGTTGACACCATGCAAAGAAAAAAAATTATTTAAAGCTTTAATGGCCGGCGATGGGTGTGATTACCTACTCAACATGATATTCTTCGTACTCAACATGATGATATTCTTCGTACTTTTCCTTTATGAAAGTGATTAATGAAGAAGGGAATGAAAAATAACAAAAAAAATTATAGTTTAATTTTTAGTTTTTAATTAAAATATAAATTAAGTTTATTTATGGTAAGGTTTATGTAGTGTGAAGTAAATGGTGATAGGGTGTTTTATTAAAGTATTTTATGGTGTAAAGGTTATGGGTTCCAAATTTTATAGGTAAAAATTAAAAGATGTTAAGGATTCATGTGGCCTAGATCAGATACCATCCCTCGATGATTTTGATAGCTTAGGTACCCGTGGGTTGTGGCAGATAAATGTGACAGTGATTTAGGACTCACATAACTTAACAAACAAATAAATATTACTTATAGTAAAATATCTTTTGTTGTAGGACAAGAGATCCTTTTTAACATAACTATTTATTACTAAAATTTATAAAAATGCATTTAGGGTTTTTTGTTTTAGTAGTTAGGTGAACTACTTGTTCTCCTCTCCACCCATGTTCAAATTCCCATAAATGACATGTTGATTTATTGTAATGCTTCTACCTTTAATTAAGTTGCAAGTTATTAATATATCCTATATTATTCCAATAAATTATAATTTTTTTAGATATAGCAAATTTCTCCTCTCTAATATTTTCTTTTTTATAATAAATTTAAAAAATTGTTATTCATACACTTTATCTCTTCCTCTATATTTTTTTTAATATTTAAAATTTAAATAATTTTTATAAAAACAAAAATAATAAATTAATAAATAACATCTCCATCATACTTTTTTTTTTATTTTGTAAGTAAAGCACTTATGGCGATGAAACGAGTGACCTTATTCACAACGAATGCCTTAACAATTCACTCATTCACTGTCAATCCAAAACTGTAGGCTCATCTACATTCTACTTTATTATAATAAAAATATTATTATATTTATTACTTTTAGATATATAATAATAATAAATTATTATTTGGTTTTTGCTTTCTCCACTTAATAATTTTGTTTTTTTTCTTCTCAAAAGTAAATAATGTCATAATTTCTCTTGGAATTTTTTATTACATGAAGCTTCGATCTTCTTCTATAAAGGGAAACATGGTATCCATATTGTTTTTAGTCAAACGAGATGAAGGATACATATATTTTTAAGTCCAAGGTGATTAATTTCAATGTGAGAACCTATGAATGGGGTATCTAGATGATTTATTGGTGAGAATTGGGTATTTAGATGATTTATGGGTGAGTTTTGTTTTGTTTGGGGACGAATCTTTGTTTATATATAATAATCCTATATAAAATTATTTTAAAATTAATTAAAATTATAAAAATAATTTTTTATTGATACAATAGGAAAATTATTATATGTTAGTTGTTAAATTAGTGGTGAGATAATTATTAGTGATTATTATTTATAAATGAAGGTATTATTATTATTCAAGAAATTCATGTTAGTTGAATAAATTATGGGCGGTTGTAAGAGTAAGTTTTATAGATTCTAAATGTAACATATTTCTTTACGTTTGTGAAAAACAAATCTTAACCAAACTAAACAAATTTTTATTTTTTTCTAAATAAATTTATTTTAAATTTAATAATCCTATGATTAATTCTTTTAAAAGAACCATCGCATTATATTTAAATATATATATATATATAAGGAGAAAAATAAAACAACACTACCACCTTAAGTACCAAATATCCACACTTAATATATGAGGTGGATAAGAGTGGCAACTTAGATTAAACGGCCCCATCGATGCCTACATTTCATAAAGATATGGAATGGAGAAGGCTAATATTAGTGGTCTTTCTAAGAGTTTCATTTAGAATTTTATGCGAAATTTTTCCTTTTAACCTAAGTACACGTCAATCATAAAGGCTTTAACGGCTAGGTTAAAGGTAAAAAATCTATAGAAGCGAAGACACTACAAATTAGTTGTAGTTGGAGTTGAAATTTATGAAAAGTTGATATTTTATTTAATATTTGATTTAAAATAAATTTACTAAAAAGCAAATAATTATATTTTTTAATTGGGGAGCTATTAATATGGAAAGGGATTATTTATTAATATGTAAAATATAATATATTTTATTATATATTATTGTGTATAGTAATTTTTTAATAAATTAACTTTCATCATTTTTAAAGGATTATTATGATTTCATATATTATATATTATATATAATTTTTTTAAAGTTTAAGTTGTTTATTTTTAAAGTGTCATGTAAATTATATATATTTAGTTAGTAATATTTTCAAACATGTTATTAAGTAGGTGGTCTCAATTTGCCAAGTGGGAAAGTGGATATTTTTGACTACTTACCAATAGAGTAATTAGTTTAAAATTTTAAAAGTTGCAGTGGTACTAGCATCACTAAAGTATCTACAACACTACTTGTTATATGGAAAATTCACTTTCATGGACAAAAATGAACTCCCTAGATCTAGTGGTCTGATCTATAAACAACATGGGCAAAAAGATCTATGTTTTCCTTATAGAGATTAGAATACAGAAAAGAGAACTACCTGGAATCTGTAGTAAGCCTTCTCCTTTCTTGTAAGCTCAAACTCTAGCTCCAAACGCTATAAATGGAACCTACAAAAGGACTAAAACAAGCAAGAGAACTACAAAATCCACATAGCATAAACTAATATCTCTAATCAATGAGTCAAATGGCATTGAAATACATAAACATCAACATGACACAAGTATAGGAAAATTTCTTTGTGTAATAATAAATGAAGGAGAGAGTTACAACCATTTATAGATGTATTACTTTGTAGATGTCTCCCCAATTGTCTTGTCCTTCCTTACCACAAAATAAACCGTGAAATTCAACCCTAATGAATTAATGGAGGATGATTCCTTAAGCTCAAAATAGCAGCATGAGGGCACTAGTAATCTCCAAAACCTAACCCAGACTTTATTGGAGGCGGTGAATTTCTAAGGTAAAAGTGGTAGTTTATGATTTACAATCTAGGCTTGAGATCCACATATGAAGGAGGATAAGAGATCAGAACTCTAGAGTATAAATTCAAGATCTCTATCTATGGTAAATGGCTAAAACCACCTTAGAAGCTTCTGGAATGAGAAGTTTCGTAAACAATTTTTATTTATTTTATTTTATTTTTATTTATTTATTTTTTTGAAATTATAGAACCATCGCACCTATAAAGTAGAGAAACCTGCACTAGTGAGTGCATGTGCTCAGTTATACAACTTGCAGCCAGGTGGACTAAAATGCAGGGTGTGATGGGGCTAAAAACATGACTTTTGAGCTGATTGACCATAAACTCAGACTTTTTGGAGAGGTGATTCTTAGGGCTTTGCAAAGGCATAATGACAAAGTTTTAAGGATGTTGATTGATCCGGGTTTTTAGGCCTTTTGAGTGAATGCGACAAAATGACCTATAACATATTGCCCCCTAAAGTACAAAGTTAGAAGTAGTGACTGAGGATTGAAGTGCTTTAATTTGTGAAAAGTTGGGATTAAGAACAGATCAGTTGAGATCATCATCTGTTACAATACATATTATCATCACGATATCATTGATGAGGGAGGCATACCCATACTCAACATCTAAGTCATTATACATCTACAATGATAAAAAAATCTTGGCCACTAATGATGGAGAGTGGAACCATGCTTGGATGATTATTCGAATGATCATAGCCATCATATGTGGTAATCTTGTATGAATCTTGAAATTCCAACCTAAATAGATGGAACCAAATCCAAGGTCTTCTATCTCGTCACTCGATAATATGAGTCTTACCATTCAACATAAATGAGACGGATTCGAACATGGTACACACCATATGATTACCATCCAATGATGTAAGTTGTCAACATATGTGATAGAAAACATCGATAATGATAATGCTTCTCAAGGTACTATAGTACAATCTATGTGGTGAGAATGAATGAGTTGAAGTGCAACACCACAAAAAATCTTCGAGTCGAAGACCAATGATGAGGACCTATCACCAAGAGAGAGGAAACTTGGCATTAAGGCATGCAAGCTCCAAGGTACTAAAAGGAATTTCTAATTCAACTTCCCAGATAATGAGTTGATGTCCATAGGAAGTGACCCGTCGCAGAAGGGCCTTGATGTATCCCTCATCAACGACACAAAATGGAGATCAATATTTGAGACAGAATAATGTTGATGCAGAGTTGATTCAGGAATGACATACATGAGGTAAGGCTTAAGGCATTGTAGTAAATTTCAACTAAAGGAATTATCTTGAAAATATCAGCGACACTTTACAAAGATGGAAACATTGACTGAAAACTGATTACAAAGGCTTTTGATATGACGTTATTAACCAAAGAGGAAGTCATATTTCCCAACCCAACATTCATGGAGATGAAGTGAAAGAGTGTCATGTTCAAGAGCGAATCACTGCCATTAATAGGTCAACTCAATTTATTGTGTAAATCAATGCATGTATTTAACTATCAAACCAAGTTGGTAATCTTAGAAGCAAACCCCAATTTATGGATTTTTAGATAACTAATATAGAAAGTAGTTATGAGAACATAAGTGCATATTACAATTATAAATCATTTTACATAACTAAGAAAAATTATTTAAGTCTATTTCATAAAAGCATACATGATTGGTCAATGAAATTAAACTATTTTAGAAATACAAGGAAGAGGCTATTTTCAAAGGGACCTTGTTGTCCTTCCTCAATATTTCTATAATGACATTGCCAATATCTAAGTAAGCATAAGAAAATGTAATGAAAACATGTGAATTTGATCTAAGAAAGCTTTGAAAGAAGTGAATCTTGTTCAATCTTAATCCTAGCTCACGGAAAAGAGGCTCTTTTCTAAGAGACCTAGTTGTCCTTCCACATTCAAGCTAATCACTAGAAGGAAGCAATATTCACTTAACACATGGCCATAAAATAAATTCACATTAAAGATATTTACAAATATTTACAACAAATGAATATAATAAACATGAAGAATTAAACTAACATATGCACAAATATGAATATCATACAACAAAGTGTACTTAGCTTGGTATGGGGGCCCTCCAACCTTGCTGGTACACTGTTAAAATACTCAGCTACAGTAACTCATTCACTCCCACAAACAAAAAGAAATCATGAAACAAAATCTTTGTCTTCAAATATCTCAAAATAATAATCTTCAAGTTTTTCTACATGTTCTAACTATGAATGTCTCTCTTTAAATAGGCAAAATAATAATCATATAAGCTAAAATGTCTCAAACAACCATGATTAATGTTATTCCACCTCAATAGGTCAAAGCCATCCATTAGTTCCAAGAAATTTGGAAGAATTCCAAAAAATCTTAAAGCTACCCCTTTTTAATAGGGATTTTTGGGTGACAGTTTAAGTTTGACCAATGTTGATCAGGCCTGTATTTGCGCATTTTGACCGAACCAATAGATATTCATCCACCTGTGGTTCCTAAAATTTCCAAATATGTATTCATCTCGTGCCCAGGTGTCCTGCACATATCACTTTAATGGATCTATTACGAGAATTTTAATGCAGTATAAAATTAATTTTAAAACCCAATTTTTACAAAAAATTCTAAAAATTGAAAAACTTAATCTAATTACCTGAATATGAAAAATAAGGGTAAATTGAATCATATGTGAGTGGAATAGGGCGGAATATGATGGTAAGTAAGTGGGTTTATGATAAACAAAAATAACCAAAATTGAGAGCCAACATCTCCCCCTTGCTGATGTTGAAGCATGTCCTCATGTTTGCTTCCTTCACTTGGACCTTCTAAGTGTTGATGTCCCTGTTGTACCTGTACCTATGGCTGTAGCCTCCTTATGTGTAGCTTTAAGTAGAATATCAATGCCCTCATGTTCCCCTGCTTTATAGATGGCAACTTTTACTTTTTGTTTTTCATATTTGTATTGCCATAATTTCTTCTCTTTTAGCCATCTATAAGCTTGTTTTGAAATGAGCATGTTCAGAGTTTCAAGATTTTTGACTTGCTTTTCCAATTTCTTTTTCTCTTTGGCCATGTTGTTGTTGTTTTCCTTGTACATCTTGTTTCCCTTCTTCAAGTGTCTTTCCATGATTTTACTATCCCTTATCTCATTAATCAACTCTGTTATTTTCTTCATATCTTCCTCATTGTACAATTCTTCCCTTACCTCTTTAGCATATGCTTGTGATGAAGTGGCTTCTATCCAAGGATCCTCAAAATAAGAGCCTTTTTCTATAGGCTCTTCTTGAGTTTCCTCCTCTAATCTTTGTATGATTTCATCGATTTGTTTCGATGTTTGTAGATGTTCTTTTTAAAAAATCTCAAGTTCCGAGTCTTTCCTTTGGTTACTTGGTCCTTCTTGAGATATCCTTCTTGGTTTCCTCAGAATGGAAAAAAATGCTTTTTCTTTTTCGACCATAACACTATCTTGTTTCTTTTTAGATCTTGTCCTAGGATATGAAGGGGAATTCGTAATGATTTTTGTAATATGTAGCTTCTCAAGCCTCTCTTCATTCCCTATTTCATGTTCTTCAAAGTTATTTTTTGGCTAAAAACTCCTTCCAGGGTGTCCCTTTGTTTCTCACTTGATATTGAACAAATATTTTAATCAACCTACAATGGTTGCATTTCTAATTTGCTTTTGGCTCCTTCTAACATTTTAGTCAAGCTCTTCAAAAATAAGTAAGGGATGTTGATTTTGCAATCTCCTTTAATATGTTGTAGTAGTTTTATATGATAGAGATGGACTGTGTTGTGCGTATTGCCACAAGTGAAATATTTATGAATTATTAGAACTAAGTCTGACCAAGGCTCCTTGAACCAGTCCCTTTGAATTCCTTTTGATCTATCAAAGGTGCCTTTCCTCTATTTTTCTAGGAAAAAGGTCCATCCTTTCTCCTTAAAATGCGACCCTTTGTGATATTATTCCCCTTCTAAAGGAAGTTCTAAAGCTTGAGATGTAAATGTTGGGTTTATTGATATGGGAAGTTCACCCACCTTGGTTTGCCCATTTTCAAAATTTTTGATGAATTCCTATGTAATCTTGTCATTATGGCCATTAAATTTCCTAAGGAATTCAATTAATCCTACTTGAAATTTTTTTTCCACTGCATCTTTGCTCCAATCTTCTAGCTTGAACTCTCTAGGTTCCATTTTTGTTGCCATGTTCTCTATATACCAATTAATATATCCTTGTCCAATAAATAACCTCATAAAAATATATGACAACAAAATATGTAACAAGAATTTTGATAAATTTACTTACTGGATCCATTTAGCTTTAAAAAAGACAAATGAAACTCTTCAATTTATGTGTATTCTGTCTTCTGCCTCAAAAACAAATTATGCTGTCTAAATGAAGAAAAGTTGTGTAAAGACCCAAAACACACAAGAAAAATCTTCACTGTAAATTTCCTCAGTGTCTAACAATTCGTGTTTTTTTAATCTCTTCTTTTTGCAAAGTTTTACTTATGCAAAGTACGAGAAAGAAAGGAAAAATAACTCCTCTGTTCTAAAACATGCATGATGTAAACATTCACTGTGCAAAACATTTGATGAATTTTGCATGAAGAAATCATTGTTTGATACCTAAACTAGAAGAGGAACTTGTTGAGAACTCTGTGTTAATGACTTCTCTTCCTATTAGTCATATAGTTCAAGTAAAACTACTTCCCTAGCATTTCGAGAAATTGTTGACTCTTACAGGTGGCATATGATTTTGAAGACAACAATAGCAAAATAATTCCAGAACTAAGTCTTATGTGACACATTTCAACAAAATTTGAAGTTCGATTTTCCAAATCGTTTTTGTTTAATTTCTGAGGGGACCGATGCTTACCTTCACTGGGAGTTCATTGCATAATTCAAGGGATTCTCTGCGTAATTCGTGGCTTAGGTTGGATCTTGGTGCAAAACCTTCTTCAAACACTGCTAAATTCCTCTTTAACTCTCCACACTACTTGTTGTTTCCGTTATTTATCTGTGTCTCTCTTGTTTCTCCGTGCTTCCCTTGTTTTCTACATAGCATAAGGTCTTACATTGCTTCTTTTCACAATTTCTATGGCTCAATGATTTCTCTGATCAGAGCTTATGCAATTTTTTTTTACAGCGTATTCTCTACAGCTCAGGAGTAGCTCTTCTCTATGGCTCAAGAGTGTTCCTCTATGTCTCACGACTGCATGAATTCATTGTACTTTTGAGCTGAATGAGCTATCATGACCGCAGGGCATTCCTTTGAAAATTTGACTGTTTTCGAATTGTCCCTTTGATGTCGATTTTCAATGCTACCACAACATGATTTATGACTCTGTACTCGTTTGAAATTTGTTTAATAAGGACCTTAGGTTATGATTTACGTTTTATGCACTATAATCATACCTTCAACATATGCCTTCAACACATTTTGTATACTCATACCATACCATTATCCATTATACACACTTTTTATTGTTGTTTTTTTTATCATTGTCTTTTGTCCTTTGTTTATCATATGCACTCATGTATTTTTAAAATGATCATTGTTTTAGGTCATTTTAAATCAAATATCTTTACAATGGTTCTAACTTTTTTTTTTTGATTTTGTAGATGCATAACCTAATCTTTCTTGGTGGTATAGACAAATCAAAAGGGAGGAGATGTGGTCAACAAGATTAGCCAATGATATGGTTGAGGTATGAATGTATCGTGGAATAATGAATGAATAAATGTGTAGGGTAATGATATAATGTATATGGTTAGGAAATTGCATATTCAAGTTTTTAAACTAAAAAATCAATCTTAGGAAAAAAATTCAAAATCAAAGGCTTTAAAAAAAATTTAAACTTATAGTACTTTCCTTTGATTTGATAGCTCATTTATTTTGTCATCACTTGACTTTTCAAAATGAATTCCTGTCAATACTAGATTGTAGATAGATGTTTGTAGTTGCTCAGGTCCCTTTGATGTTTGTTGATGATGATGTTTTAGGTCCCTTACTGATACTTGTTGATCATTGATGTTTCAGGTCCCTTACTGATACTTGTTGATGATTGATGTTTTAGGTCGCTTCTGTAGAACAATTGCTTGATGTCAAACCATTGCATGGTTTGTTTATTTATTATAAATCTTCCCCCCCTTTCTAATGTTGAGACTTGTCCTCAAGTCTTTTAATTTTTGGAGAGAATGATCCCGCAAAAATGAAAATGGAAAGAAAAATATGAAAGAGAATTCATATTGGCCAAACATGTTGGTTTTCCGATATGAATTCAAGTTTGTATTGTGCCAATATCCTAGATTTTTACAACCAAACTCTTTTATTATTTTTTAACTTTTATTTTTTATTTTCCTGGAAGTAGGGAAGGCATATAGCTATGCTTTTCCAGTACTTCTATATTATTGTCTTCTAAAATTGTTTTCAAAGATTCTTCTCTGTTTATAGGCTTATGATAAACTTTTAGCCTATGACCATTAACCAAAAAATAATTTGCTATTTCATCAATTGTATTTATCTTTACTGCTCCATTGTCAAAGATTTCTTCTATTTCATATGGTCCAAGCCAATGTGTAGTAAACTTTGCTTTGAAATATTT
>APFE031138591.1:542640-553666 GCA_000404065.3 Pinus taeda | reverse complement strand
GGCAACGCCCCCGAAGCTAAAAACAGATGTAAATTTGCCTTATAAAAGTATAGTAATTTCTAGTCAATCTAAGCCGTTCATTAGGCGGATGATCTGATGGTAGAACTTATGTTTAGTTTAGGGTTTTTTGCCCTAGAAGGCAACCCCTCTCTTTGTATGAGGGTATTGTATTTGAGGCGGAGATATAGATGTGTATTCTGTGTGTGAGTGAGAAACAGAGAGGTGAGACTGTGAGAGAAAACAGAGGATATTACAGCGGCTTTGCTGTAGGTTGTGTCTCTTCATTTTGCTGGATAATAGAAAGGAAGGACTGACTGTTCGAGGTGGACGTAGCCCAAACTGGGTGAACCACGTATATCTGTGTCTCTCTTGTTTTGTGCGTTTTCTGTGTTTATATTTCTGCAATATTTTATGTGTTCCATTGCTCCGTAATATATAATTTTCTAACATATCTCTCCCTGTCCATCCCATCCATATTTTTGTCTCCATCTGTCTCTCTCTTACCCTTATCTCCCTCTCTCACTCCTCTCATTCTCTCTTTCTTAATTCCTTCTCTCCCCTATCCCTCACTCTATCACCATCTCTCACTTGTGACTCCTTCTATCTCTCCCACCTCTATGTCTTTGCTATCCCCCCATACATATCTAGACTTTAATGTATCATGATATATTAATATATATTATAACATGAAAAAAGTTAATATATATTAAATTTAATATTGTATAAAAAAAATTAAAAGAATAAATAAATAAAATAAAAAATAAAAATAAAATAAAATACAAATTGGAAAAAAAACAAAATAAAAAACAATGAAACAAAACCATATATATAACATAAAAATTAAAACAAAGCCAAAGCTCCCTGTTAACCTACTGCATGAACCCTTTCCCTAGCCCAAGCTCGCCTTCACCCACCTTTGAGATACAAGAGGAAATCCTTCGTCATCACCTTAGCTTGAGCCCACCTTTGCCCACCTCTGAGCTGCAAGAGGAAAGCCTCCACCATTGTGATAGAGACCTCACCTACCTCCTCCCACCTCCCATATGCAAGAGGAAGTTGACCTTCATCATTGCCCCTTTACTGCCTCATCCCACCTTAAATCTACAAGGGGATGAACCTCCCCTCACCTCTGAGCTGCAAAAGGAATAACCTTTGCCATCGTGACAGGACCCGAGGGAAATCCAACTAGAGGGCTTGAGGAAGAGCAAAGTAAGAGGACCAAATACCTTTGGTAGGTGTTGCCTACTCTAGCCCCACTTCTGAGCTATTTTACATGTTTTTTTTACATTATACCATATCAGAAAATTAAAATGTTTTACTTATTGCAAACACAAAATATATAGCATTAGTAAATTCAAGAATGAATGAATAGGGATCAAAATATATGCTACGTACAAGGTATAATATGATATAAAAACACCCTTTCCCTTACCCAACACTAATAAAACTTATGGAAAACACTTATTTCACCTTAGTGAGAGAACTCCAGTCCATACTATGTTATAATAGATAACACCGCAAGCAGACTCGGAGGTTTATGGAAAAAAAAGTGTGGTAGAGTCCCACCCATAGATGTTAACACTTGTCAGATATTGTATTTTCTTCCAAGGTCTTTGAAACATTGAAGGCTCGCTTGTCATTGATGCTTCCAGTGGCCTGACTTCCCTACCCTCAATATGTTAGGTCCTTATAATACTAGTGATTCCCCCATTACTATTGTCATTGTATCCCTTATTGTTATTGTTGTGCCCCTGTTGTCCCCATATTGTTATTATTGTGCCCCATAGTAGCCCACTATTGTTATTTTTGTGTCCTTATATTATTATTGTTAGGTCGACTTTGGTTATATTGTGACCCCTTAGACTCCTGTATAAAAGGAGGTTTTTTTATTTGTATCATCCAAGAATTGTACATTTATGTAATGTAAAGGATGTTTCCTCCTCGAAGAGACTGATTTCTAAGTCATTGATCTATCTTTTCTATATTTTTGTGAGCTTGTTTCATAACATTTGGTCTCAGAGCTTTGGATTATAGGGTTTCGCTTCTCCAAACAGGTCATCGTGGTATTTTCACTATAACTTTTTCACTATGAATTTTCAGGAGCTAAAACAAAAAACAATTTGAGAAGAATTTAGTCTAAAATGTAGGTTTGAATTTCAGATCTTCTCTCGCTATATTTTCGGAGATATGATTTGAGGAAGTTATGGTTTCTGCAAGATCCTGAATTTCATCTCAAATAGGTCATTGTGGAAGCTTCTATATAATGTTTTCTCTATGAAGATTCAGACTCTGAAATTAAAACCCATTTGAGCTGAACTCTTGATGAAGCTCGGGTTTGAATTTGAGATCTTGTCTCGCTATATTTTAGGATATATAATCCGAGGAAGTTAGGGTTTTTGCAGACTCCCGAATCACATTCTAAATAGGTGACCTTGGTAAAATCGTCATAATTTTCTCTCTAAGCATCAGATTGAAATTTCGTATGAAGCTATAGAAATAGGATGGCCTGTAATTTTCTATGTATAGTTTCTAGGTCCGAAGGTCGAAACAATAACACGTGGCACTGGAAAAGCTTGATCTACTGAAAAAGTATATAAGAAGGTCATCTTGGGAGGTAGGGCATAACTCTTTTTTGGAGAATTCAATTTTGATTAGACTGGTGGCATTTGAAAGAGGGCACATAGGGATACTGTAGGTTGCAATTTCATACCTTGGAAATTCGAAATTATAGAGTTACAATCGTTTCAATATCAATCTCTTACAAAGTCAAAAAAAGTGTGTAGTTTTTTTTTAATTTTGCATAAGTTTGGTTTGAAAAATTAGTGTGAAGAAATTCAAAGTTCATAGTGAAGCATTATTATTAGTAATTGATGCCCCAAAGAAAGAAAACGGAAACACCTAGTAAGCAACATGAAATCTCTAGCATGTTTCATGAAGAAGAGGAAGAAATGCAACATGATATATCAAAATTGCGAAACCAAATGCAACAAATTTCACTCACACAAAAAGTAACAGAAGCTAAGATGGATGGTTTAAACAAAGATGTAGAAGCTAATATGTATGGCATGGAAGCTAAGATGGATGGTTTAAAGAAATATGTAGAAGCTAAGATGGATGGTTTAAAGAAAGGTGTAGAAGCTAAGATGAATTACATGGAAGCTAAGATAGATGGCGTGGATGCTAATATGGATGGTGTGGAAGCTAAGGTGGATGATTTAAAGAAAGGCGTGGAGGCTAAGATTGAAGATTTGAAGACAAATTTGATAAAATTTCTACAATAAATGCTTACTAATGGCGAAAGGGTAGTAAAAGAAACTCATGATGAGAACAAAATAAATGTTAATCACGACTTCATAGAATCTAACATTGGATCGAAGAACCACCATGTTCCAAAGATCGATATGAGCAAGTTTGATGGCAAGGATCCTGCAACATGGATACTATAGATGGAGAAATTTTTTGATCTCCATAATGTCCAAAACACACAAAAGGTACGCATTCCGACTCTATATTTGGAACCAAATAAGTTTTTATGGTATCGATGGATTTTCTCTCGTAAATAAATTGTCACTCGAGATTTTTTTACGGATGAAATGATAGCACATTATGAGCATACAAAAAGCAACACTTTTTTAAGTCAATTGATAAATCTCAAACAAAAGGGTTCAATGGTGGAGCACATTGAGGACTTCCAAAAATTGAATATAAGGGTAAAAGATATTCCAGAGGAGCATAGGATTGATAGGTTCATAGGGACTTTAAAGGATAACATCCAACATGAGGTTTGCCTTTGGGAACTTGATTCATTGGAGAAGGCATTAAGGTTGGAGTGAAAAATGGAAAGAAAAATTATGGCAACAAGGAAGCCTACCACTCACAATCATAAATATGGAAGTGTTGTTTCCCCTAGCCACCCACAACCTACAAGGTTGGCACCACAACAATTGGAAGAAAAAATAGCAAAAGGGCTTTGTTACAGTTGTGATAGCAAATACACTAAAGGTCGTAAGTGTGCTAAGAAGAAATTATTTTACATAGATTGTGAAAAGGAGGAACAAAAGGAACAAGAAACATCAAAAGAAGATGATATACACTAAGAACAAACCTAGGGCAAAGAAAAAAATAATCCGGCCATATCTTGCAATGCATCAACTAGAATTACCACTCCTCAAACTATCAAGATAGAAGGGCATATCAAGAAGGAAAATATAATAGTGTTGATTGACTCGAGAAATATCCATAATTTTATTCACTGTAAGATAGCCAAGGAATTGAATTTATTCCTATATCTAGCACCAGAGTGTCTAGTGATGGTTGCAAGTGGAGGAACCATAACTTGCTCAAGAAAGTGCCATAACATCAAGCTATCCATGGGAGAATATGTATTGAATAGTCCAATGCTTTCCATTTCAATGGGTGGTGCCGATGTTGTACTAGGAGTTCAATGGCTACAATAATTAGGTACAATAGCTTTTAATTTTCAAGAAATTTTCATGAAATTTTCTTCAGAAGGAAAGGATGTGGAATTAAGTGGTATCACAGGCAAACCGGAAAGGATAATCAACTCTAACAAAATGACAAAGATTCTAAAGAAATAACAATGAGGCATAATTGCAAAATTACGTTCACTAGAGGTTGCCACATCAAAGTCATCTATTTCTCCAGATCTCCAAAAAGTCTTGGACAAGCATTCCAAGGTATTTGAGACTCCCAAAGGCCTCCCACCTATTCATTATCATTATCATGCTATTCATTTGATTCCAGGAAGTGTTCCTCCAAACATGAGGCCTTACAAATATACCCATGCCCAAAAGAGTGAAATTGAATGTATGGTTGCAGAAATGCTAGAGGTTGGTATAATTTAACCTAGTCAAAGTTCCCTCTCTGCTCTAGTAGTATTGATTCACAAGAAGGATGGATCATGGCACATGTGTCCAGATTATAGGGAGCTCAACAAGCTCACTATTAAAGATAAATTTCCCATTCCTGTCATTGATTAATTATTGGATCAATTGCATGGATCAATTTACTTCACCAAGTTGGATGTTCATTTAGGATGTCATCAAATCATAATGAAGACTGAAGACATTCCAAAAACAACATTTAGAACTCATGAGGATCATTATGATTTTTTGGTCATGCCTTTTGGCCTTATCAATGCACCTTCTACATTTCAAGGTTTGATGAATTCCATTTTCAAACCCTTCCTTAGAAAATTTTTATTAGTAATTTTTGATGGTATACTAATCTACAACAAGTCTTGGAAGGATCATGTTCAACATGTTGACAAGGTTCTTGAACTATTGGAGGAGAAACAATTATATGAAAAAAGTTATAAATGATTCTTTGGAGTACAAGAGGTGGAATATCTGGGTCATATTTTATCTCATGAAGGTGTTAAGATAAACCCTAGAAAAATTAAAACCATTAAGGAAGGGAGAATCCCAACATCCATAAAGCATCTATGAGGATTTCTCGAGTTGACAAGGTATTATCACAAGTTTTTTAAGAATTATGGGAGAATAGCCGCGCCTTTAACAACATTATTGAAGAAATATGCATTTTCATGGACTCCAAAAGCAACAAAGGCCTTTCAACCTCTTAAAGAGGAAATGTGCCAAGCACCATATTAGCTACACCGGGCTTCACAAAAACCTTTATTGTGGAATGTGATGCCTTATGAAATGGAATTGGTGTTGTTTTAATGCAAGAAGAAAGGCCCATTGTCTTTGAAAGTCATCCAACCAAAGGAAAGTATTTAAATAAAGCTATTTATGAGAAGGAAATGTTGGGAATACTACGTGCACTTAAGAAATGGCGACCCTACCTAATGGGAAGACACTTCAAGGTAAAAAAACATCATGATAATCTTCAATACTTTTTAGAACAAAGATTATCTTCAAAAGAGCAGCAAAAATGGGTCACAAAGATGTTGGGTTATGACTATGAAATCATCTACAAAAAAGAGAAGAAAAATGTTGTGGCAGATGCACTCTCAAGAAAGGATGAGGATATGGAAGCATTTATTTATGCCATTTCTATTATCCAACCAAATTGGATAAATGAAGCAAGGGATGAATGGAAGAATGACGAAGAAGTATGGGTACACATTCAATAGTTACAACAAGATCCCAATAAATCCGATACATTTAGCTGGAAAAATGATTCATTATGGTACAAAGATCAGTTATACCTATGTAATAATTCCCAACTCAAACAAAATATTCTTAGGGAATTGCACACCTCTCCCTTAGGACGGAATTCAGAACTTCTAAAAACCTTCCACAGGGTTAAGAAGGAATTTTTTTGGGATGGCCTTAAACCTGATATTCAAAAGTTTGTGGCAAAATGTTTGGTTTGCCAACAAAATAAAGTTGAAACAATTAAGACCCCATGTCTATTACAACCTTTATCCATTCCAAGCCAATGTTGGGAGGAGGTTTCAATGGATTTTATCATAGGTTTACCCAAGTCATAAGGAAAGAGTGTTATTGTGGTGGTAGTTGACAAATTTGCCAAGTATGCACACTTTTGTGCATTATTTCATCCATTTAAAGCAAGTACAGTTTCTACTACATTTATGGAAACAATTCAAAAGCTACATGGAAACCCAAATATTATTGTAAGCGACAAAGATACCATTTTCACTGGAAATTTTTAGACAAAATTATTTTTTTGTGTTGGTACTTAGTTAGCTCATATCTCATCTTATCATCCTCAATCTGATGGGAAAATGGAGATAGTAAACAAATGTTTGGAAGGATATCTTAGTTTCTTAGTATTTGATATATAGGCACAATGGGTCAAATGGTTGCCTCTGGCTGAATGGTGGTATAACACTTCCTTCCATATTGGAACAAAAATGATCGCATTTATGGCACTTTATGGATATCATCCACCATCAAGCACATCATATTTAAGAGAAAATTCTAAGGTGAAAGTAGTGGAAGATCACGCCAAGCATCAACAACAGGTTCTCCAACTCTTAAAGGATAACCTCACCTTAGCACAAAATAGAATGAAACAGCAAGAAGATCAACATCGCAATGATAGAAGTTTTGATGTAGGTGATTGGGTATTCCTACGGCTACAACCATATAAACAAATGTCCCTCAAGCAAGCTAAAAAGGATAATAAACTATCACCAAATTATTATGGTTCGTACAAGGTGTTGCAAAAGATAGGTACTGTGGCATACAAATTGGAGCTTCCTGCAGCTTCCCGAGTGCACCCAATTTTCTATTTTTCATGCTTAAAGAAGGTTATAGGTGAGAAGCTCCCAGTTCAAGCAATATTGCCAGAACTTGATGAGGAAGGAAAAATCATATTGGAACCTGAAGAAGTCAATGAAACAAGAAATCAACAGCTACAAAATCGATCAATTTCGGAGTATCTCATCAAGTGGAAGAACTTACCCATTGAAGATTCTACATGGGAGGATGATAATTTTATACAAAAGCATCCAGAACTACTCAAGCATTGAGGACAACACTTGTTTGAAGGAGATGGGCATGTTAAGTCCCTATAATATTAGTCATTCTCCCATTATTTTTGTCATTGTATCCCTTATTGTTAATGTTGTGCCCCTATTGTCCCCATATTGTTATTATTGTGCCTCATAGAAGCCCACTATTGTTATTTTTGTGTCCTTATATTATTATTGTTAGGTCGACTTTGGTTATATTGTGACCCCTTAGAATCATATATATAGAAAGGAGGTTTTTTCATTTGTATCATCCAAAATTTGTTCATTTGTGTAATGTAAAGGAGGTTTCCCCCTCGAAGAAGCTGATTTCTAGGTCATTGATCTATCTTTTATGTCTCTTTGTGAGCAGGTTTCATAACACAATATGTACTATATCTTTGTCATTTGAAACCCTTGTATGTACTGTACTTATGTCATTTGAAACTGACACAAAATTTGATAGGGGGTTGTACTAGGACCAGCATACCTTGCTTGAACAACTGATTGTACATATGCATCACTTGTATCATAAGCCAGGGAAGAATTTTGGTATTTTCTATTGTAGATTTGTATAGTTACATAACATTTGACCAGGAAAAACATCATACTTCTAATGGCGGTTAATAGTTACAATGTACACTATTACTAATGGTGGTAGTGGATTGTCCTAGGGATTTTTTTGTAGTGAAAAGGAGATTTAAGCCTTTATAGAGGATTCCATGAAGGAAAAAATTCGTTCTAACAATATTATGCTTTTTAATCATGGTGTGATGCCAAATTTGGTTCTGCATTAGATTATATTTTGATATACTTAAGTCATGCAAATGTCATAATTTTGACCAGCACAGATGTTAAGAATTGCTTCTTGATTTTTAACTTTCTCGCTACTTATTTGTTTGTCATGAGAGGCTTGTCTCTCTTTATAATGAAAATTTGCGTGGATTTTAGAAATTGTTAGTTATGGTGTATTTTGAGAGCCGTTGAAATAAAGTTCCAGCCAATGAAAATTTGTGTGGAGTTTAAAAAATATTAGTTACAGTATGTTTTGAGAGTCATTGAAATAAATAGGCTTCTTGAGGGCTAAATTAGGCCTCTTCTAGGATGATCGGTCCTTTTGATAGCTTCTAGAACAATCTTTTTACGTAAAATATATTTCCTTCCTTTAATAGATGAGCCCTTCAAGGGAATTCACATCATGACCTTTAGTTTGACTCTTCTTCACAATCCTAGAGCACTGAATGAGTGCTTTGACCTAGGAAAAATAACCAATGGGAAAGAAATCCATTTCATAACAAAATATTTTTCTTTTTAGAAATAAATATTTTCTTTTTGTTATTTTGACAAGTACAATAATTACATCTAGTCATGACACCATTATAATTATGAGGACTGACATTAGTTACTTCTTCAACAAAGATTAATTCAATCCCTAACAATGTTCTTTTGCCATAACCTTGAAAAATTCCTCAAAATTGTAATTCAACCAAATTACAAAACAACTTACAATGACAAAAATGTTTTTAATAAAGCATGTGGGCAGGTTAAAGGGAGGGGTATGTGAAGCAGATTTGTCTTCGATGAATGCTATGCCAATGTAACCTACTTTTTTGGATGAATTATTTTCATTATTTCCTATATTAATATTAGTTGTGCTAGTTTCTAAGGCTTTAAATAAATAAAAAACCCTTTCTGTTAAGTAAGTTTTGATGGTTCATACATAGAAATATTAGCTATAGTTCCATTCATGTCTTTGACCAAGTCATATTCTAGAGTTTCAATCTAAACATTTTTGTTTGAGGTAGAAGTTATATGCTATGAGATGGTTACAACTTTCAATAGGAACTTTGCATGTTACACTGTGATAGAGTCAAAATGATCCAGTGAGTGATTTAAATACTAAAGGGCCACTCAACCAACTCCAAGAATATTCCGTAAAACTCGAGAGAAGAAAAACGACATAAAAACCCCTTCTTATCATCTAGTGGGGTCGTGATTTAATGTAATCAAAGAGGATATACTTGGTCTGGTTTTGTATCTCCAGATTAGCCCCCTTCGTTCCACGGTTCCAATAGATATACCAACTGCTTCGAGACACACAACCCCATTTGAGCGCCATATGAGAAACCAATGATTATAGATGATGCACCAATTGTGATTACTTCATCTTGCCGAAATTGATAGGTTCTATGTCTACTCACGAGTACTCTCATGCATATGTTGATTTCCCTACTTTTCCAGATCCATAGTCATTTTCAAGAAAAGGATTAAGTTCATTCCCGACCTTCAATGTCTTCTACGGAATATTTCTCCTCAACTAAACTTGTCTCTCCTTCTTTTGTACTTAAAATTTATTGTTATCTGTAGACTTGCTCTAAAATGAAGTGCATGTGCGAGTATCTCAAAGGAGGTTAAATGCCTACTTTATATAGCCTTCCAAGGGATCTTCAAGCCTAATGAGAGGCCAACTTCAGCTATCCAGCTAACCTGTTCTTGGGAGCACTATAAAAATTGTTCTAAATTACGAAATGATTTTCTTTCCTTGATATAGGTTCCGAAATGGGTCTTTACATAATAAAAATGACCTTTTGACTCAAGAAAATCCTATAGACATGGATTGGATGCTTGCCATATTAACCAAAGACTCAAGCATGAAACCCATGCTTTATAAAATTTCACTTTTTCATTTTTATTTCTTATTTAGATCAATATATAATAATTACATCATGACATGAGACAAATCACAATTATGTAGACCAGTACTAGTTATATTTCCCAATATACAAGAGCATGCTGATTCAATTAAGCCATAGGAGAACCACTAATTATGTCTCCATTTTGAGTTTCTCATTTAGTTTGGGACAAATCTTCATTTGATACATGATGAAAGCAAGATATCTATGGTTCATGATATATCTTTCATGATGAGATTTTCCAGTCCTCCAAGTGTAGTGAAACAATCTTCAAGATGATGGATCTTCTAGCCTTTCATGCAAGGTGACCTGTAACACCTCCTACAATTTTGGACTTG
Organism: Pinus taeda; assembly: GCA_000404065.3. Taxonomy (NCBI): domain Eukaryota; kingdom Viridiplantae; phylum Streptophyta; class Pinopsida; order Pinales; family Pinaceae; genus Pinus; species Pinus taeda. The sequence goes on along the minus strand of APFE031138591.1, from coordinate 543,173 downwards.
AACATTAGTCCTAGGGTATTTTCACATGTGAAAATTAGAATAAAAATTACAAAATTTCAAAATCTTGATGTGTCTCTCAATAGGTCGAAGATCCTTTTTTATATAGCCTTTCCAAGAGGCTCGATTGGCCCTCTCTAGGCTGACTTTTCCTTGGCTAGTTGACTTTGTCTTGGTAGCCTTCTAGAAATTTCTAATTTCAAAATAATTTTTATTTCCTTGATACAAATTCTCGAAAGGGTATTTTACAATGTGACAAGGACTCTTGACTCGAGACAAACACTAGGAGCATTCAATGAATGCTTGACCTAATGACAAAGTGTCTTGAGCATGAAACCCATGCTTTACAAAACTATTTTTCTTTCTTCTTTTGATAGATGTTGTTACAAAAAAATATCGTCACCATGATTATTTGCAGTCAGTATGGGTCTATCATCACCTATACTAGCCTCCTAAGCAAGTCTCTGACCTTAGCTCTTCATGTCAAGCTTTGCAAAAGAGAGAAAGACTTTGAAAATCAATATTACTCTGGTTCC
>APFE031138591.1:486479-504642 GCA_000404065.3 Pinus taeda | reverse complement strand
GAAGGTTATAGGTGACAAGCTCCCAATTCAAACAATATTTCCAGAACTTGATGAGGAAGGAAAAATTATATTGGAACCGGAAGCAGTCACAGAAACAAGAACTCGACAACTACGAAATCGATTAATTTCGGAGTATCCCATAAAGTGGAAGAACTTATCCGCTGAAGATTCCACATGGGAGAATGAGAATTTTATACAGAAGCATCCTGGACTACTCAAGCGTTGAGGACAACACTTTTTTGAAGGAGAGGGGCATGTTAGGTCCCTATAGTACTAGTGATTACCCCATTACTATTATAGTTGTATCCCTTATTAATATTGTTGTGCCCCTATTGTTCCCATATTGTTATTACTATGCCCCATAGAATCCCTCTGTTGTTATTTTTGTGGCTTTATATTATTATTGTTAGGTTGACTGGGTTATATTGTGGCTCCTTAGACTCCTATATATAGAAAGGAGGTTTTGTCATTTGCATCATCCAAGAATTATTCATTTGTGTAATGTAAAGGAGGTTTCCCCCTCGAATAGGCTAAATTCTAAGGCATTCAACTATATTTTCTATCTTTTTGTGAGCTAGTTTCATAACACATTGCACACAAATGAGAGTTCCCCTAAGTAGCATTCAAAGTACATAACACAATGATCTACTCCCTTGCAACTTGGGAAATATGGCATGTATGAGCATGATTTCCCCAAGCCAAACGCCTTCATCCCAACCTTGATGGTATATTATATATCATGTGAGTATATGAGTTGATGTTGATAATTGTAGATAATTATGGGATACCATTAATAGATGCGAGGGGAACTACCAATGATGAAAACTGACCCAAAAGTACTCACCACAATTTGGTGAGTGTCAATAGATGAACTGATGTCAAAACTCTGTATATTTTCAGAATCATGGGTCAATAATGTAAAACCAATGTTGTTCTTTATGAAACCAAACATTGGGACAATAAGTCCAAAGGTAATAGTAGTATTTCAATCTCACTTCTACATGATGAGTTCAATTTGATAACAAGAGATCCATCAAATGAGTGCCTTGTTGTATTTCCGTCAATTGAAATGAAATATAAGAAGATATGATGTAAAGAGATGAAGTCGCCAAGTACAACTAATGTAGAGATGAATGAATTAAAATGTCAAGAGGACAGTAGATGGTTACATGAGGTTTAGCCTTCCCTTGAATATAATTTTCCTAACACTAGAGTGACTTGGAAGCAATGACTCATGAGAACCATGTGATATCATGCAACAATGCAAGAGGCATTGAAGCATGCTTGATAGTGACTATAAGAGTAACCAATGAGAGGAGTTTATGACTCATATGTATGGTACAAATCCTAGGGAAGCTATAAGCCCACTATAATATAAAGACACAAATAGGCACTATGCTTAAAGGTGACATGATTGATGCTACCACTTCTTAATAATGATACAATTGATGCCCCCCAACCCCTCTACACACCCATTTTTAACATATCCTTCATATATTAACAAGCATGAAAGAGAATACAAGTAAGCTTGATAGTGTCATTTTTGTTCTATTTTAAGAAACCTCAAAAATAGTTAATGTGCACTTCAGAGGGTGTCTTTTTTGGGAGGTTTTAAGAAGCCAAAAAAGAGGTAAACTTATGTTGGGTATACTTCTCATTTTTTGAAAAAGTGAGGGAAATGGAGAAGTGTAAGTTTGTCATCTTTAATTTTTTAGAAAGAATGAAGAGGATTGAAAGGGAGTGTGTCACAAATAAATGAGTGGTATAAATAACAAGACTATAGTTCCAAGCTTATGGAACCATCATAATTATATGAAATCAAAGAGGATAGAAAGTTAAAATCCACTTATTCTAGTGATTTCTCTAGGAGGGATAAGGTCACCAAATAGAAGTAAGATATGATGCAAATAAAATGAGGTCAAATGTAACTATAGTGGCGGTAATAAAAGTGAAGGAAAATAGTGCCATAGTACTAGGAACTAACAAATTAGTAGTAATAGATATAAATAATCATAAAGAAACATAAGAAATGATTGGTATCCTCCTCAAGATATGTATAAAATCTAGATGAAGAGAGATAAATAATCATCAATTTCATGTCATGGTGGGTCTACAAGAGGATTTCCAGCCCTACAGAATGTCTCAACATGGTAAGCATGTGTTATTTTAGGGTGTCCATGAAGAGAACACACTACCATTCAAGTTATGATATACAATAAAGAATGAGTTAATGTCTCAAATTGATAGGGTTAGACCTAAGGTTCATTGATACAACATAAATAGTAAAAAATGAAAATAAAGATGCTAGAAAAAGCCTATGTATTTATGCCTAAATTGAAAGAACCTACCTCAAATTCATTAGATATTGCTCATAAATGTGATACCTAGTCTTGTAAGAGCCACTAGGAAAGACTATACCCATGGTTAAATCATATAGTGAAAGTAATAACACGTTCAATAGTTAAGAATAAGACCTCATTTTTAATTATTTGTAACTATTTTTTTGTATTTAATAATTTTTTTGAATTTTGGATATGATGTACTATCTATGTCTAGTTTGGATCTTACTTATTAATTCTAATAATGTGATTGGAAGTCCATGTTTTTTGTACATGCATGTTTTTATTAATGGCCAAGTACTTTGACAAATTTCAACATAGCTAGAGGAATGAAAAATGTAACCTTTTAGTATTACCATCAGTGTGCTTGTCACAAGCCAAGGGGTTCTTACTAACATATTCAAATTAAAATTCAAACATGATAAACATAAAACCAAAATAAACCACATGTAAAAGTGGAAAATGGTCACATCACACACCAAACAAAAACTAATATATATATGTACAAATCATGATGTAGTATGATATGCCACATAATATAACGCCTACTACTAGATACCAACCAAGGGTTCCTATTGACTTTTATGTACTCATGTTCCATTTTCAGAAACATATGGTACTAGGGCCATGCCACCTATAATCGAATTTCCATGTTCCTAAAGGTTGATGATTTCAAGGAAAGCTAAGAATCATATTTTTACTAGGAACCACTTGATGAAATATAAGGTGGTCCATATCATTAACTAAAATAAAACCTCGATGATGGAACTTAACAAATATTGGGATACAAGACATTTTTCAATAGGGTGTTTGGAATGGTAAACACATTGGCACATTTGGTACTAGAAATCTAAGATTGGACATAGTCCAAGCACAATACTTCATTGGATGTCCCAAGAAATTACCACTAACCCAATAAAACTTCTATTTTCTAAGTTCCATTCTGATCAACATTGGATAATTATATTGTTTTTCATCCATATCAATGCTTTTAGAGTGGAAAAAGTGGAGGAATCATCTCACAATACCATTTTTATTGGTGGAACCTAGTTTCGAAAAGTGTGGCTTGAAACCTTCTAAGATAATTTTGAAGCATCAAATGGAATTTTTATGGGTAAACTGTATGATTCAATATGACACTTTCGTTTCCTATTCTACAAAAAAGTACCTTTATAATGGCACAATAATCACCTCAATCAAAGTTTGTAAGAGTTATGCCACTTAGAAGTTGAACTTCCTTTTTTCACCACCATAATTTGAGAGGATTCCACATCAACCCCAATTATTCAGGAAAAATGGGCTAGACAAATTATCATGATGGGGAATACTCTAGAAGATTTAATATTGTAATTCTAGTTAAGAATTGAATGAGTAAAACCAAACCACATTATGCTATCACGTTGTGTTATAATGAGACCACTAGGAGGAAAAGCGGTTCCACTCTTTCAAGTAAATTTTGTTTCAAAGATGAGAAGAGTAGCCATGAGGGATAGGGAGAGAGCACACAAAGAGGATTTTTCTACTATAGTATCCCATGGACCACATGGCTTAATTCTTTGTACTTGCATTTGTTTTCAATTCAAATAAAGATAGAGGAGCAAATTCACCTTCTAGATGGGTTTTCTTCCGAAAGCGTTTCCCAAGATATATATTGTGTCATCTATGGTTTGTGAGTTTTTATTTTTATATTCTATATCTTTTTCATAGTTATAAATTTCACGCACATGAAATAAATAGTAATTTACAGATCTAGAAGTATAAAGAGAAACTAACCCTCATAGTCTATGTTTTAGATTTGTAAGTTTATTTTTTATTAGATCTATTGTGATGAATTGTCTAGTGGAATATTCATGATATTTTGTGAATGATATTGGTATCAAATTAGGTTTTTTGGGTATTTCATGGAGATTTGTAGGGGATCTAGATAGGCTTAGACCAAATTTATAAAACCCCATCCATGGTTAATGAATATGTGAATAACCATCGTTATCCCATAGAGGAGAGGTTTTAATGGCTAGAAACACAGGTTGTATATATAAATCATAATGTGAATCACCTCATGGCATCCTTGACCAATAATATTAGGTTATTTCGATAGGATGGGGGTTCTAATGTAGAGGTTTGATGATAGGGAATATTAGTCGATCAGAAAGAAACAAAGGAAGCAAAGAAAGAACCTGAAAAAGATCAACCTAGTTTGAGTGTCATAAACAATTCATAATCCCTTTTTAAAATGGAAGAAAAAGTTCATATGAAGCCATATCAAGGTGAGATCAACACTTTGAAGCTAAATCACTTTTTGTAGAAATTATAAGTTTATTTCAATTTTCATCATATAGAGGAGGAATAGAAGAATTCATTTGTGCGACATAAATTAGAGATCCATGCCCTGACTTGGTGGGAAGTCCACATAGAGACATTGAGCTTGAAGGGAGATCCTCTAGTGAATAAATGGGAGGGCTTTACAACCCTTAAAAAGTAACAATGTTACCCTATCAGGTATGTAGTCTCCAATGATTTGTTCATTTCCCCCAGGGTGCTCCTACGAAGTTACAACCACAACTTCACCCCAAACTTTCCACATACTTATACATTATTTCCATTGCTTATAGGGGTTATGTAATTTCTACCTCCTTGGAATAAAAGCATTCTCAGCTTTCCTTTTCTCAATAACATAAACATATCTTTTTTCTTTAGATACACTTAAATAAACATAAATTTAATACCATTTTTTATATAATAATTATCACGTTCACATGGATTTTCAGTTTCACAATATAAGCATGTATATTCATAACAAATGTTTAAGTATGCAATTCTATCCCAATACCTATGTACATGAGTATCTGTTTGTTCCACATGGATTTCATTGGTAGAAGTTATCACATTTTTCTTTCCTGACACATTATCTTTGATACTAATGAGCATTCCATATGAAACTCTTTTAATGGATTTGTTCATGTTTCTTATTTTCTATAACCACTCACCCTTATAGGTTTGAGCATCCATTTCTCTACTAAAATGGCCTTTAGGTGATCCATTATTTACCTTGGATTTCATCTACCAAAATAATGAAAAATTAATAGAGTCTTTTTTTCTAAGGAAAGAATGGATAACCTCTATTTAGTTAATAACTAATGGTGCTTAATAAATAAGATAGGGTTCCTATATCATCACAATATCTTTCTCCCCATCCTTTATAGGTTAAAAAAACATCCATCTTTCTCAATAGGTAGATCAACCATTCCATATGTATTATAAAAAAATAAATATTATAAGTTTTCTCCTTATCATTCAAATTTGGGTGACATTTAGTTATGAGAATTTGCGTCTTTTCTCATGAATCAGTTGAGAGGGATCAAGGCAATGCCTCTTTTTTAATGTAGAAAAAATAATGAGCCTTTTTGAATACGAGGAATCCTACATATAGTGAAATGTATATAGAAAATGAACAAATGCTCTATAAATCTATGCTTGTTTCTTCTTTTAAAGAAGCTCAAATTTCAACTATCATCCACTATGAAAAATGGATGATCCTAAATAAGATAAAAGAAATATTTCATTTTAAAATAAGAAAAAGGTTAGTGAATGGAATATTAAAGTATAGAGCCCATTTCCTACTCTCACTTTAATATTATGAATTTCCTTTATATGTATATTCATAGGAAAAAACACCATAGTATTAAGTGGATCGGGCTAGAATTTCACTTTCCTTTCGTGTGGCACCTAGGGGGAGTTAGAATTGGACTTTCAAGAGACCTTGCACTCTCAATCAAGATTTTATGCATAGGAAGAAATGGGACATTGAGTTTGTGATTGGAGCATCCCTTGCACTAAAACCTCATACTATGACTCATCATCCTAATAATACCATCCAGAATGGTATTTTTTATAAAGACATGTAACCTTTTCAACTAGGTGGCAATGTCATGTCATAGATTTACCATGCTTTGTTATTTCCTTTAGTCTTTTCCTCATTACTCCTATATTTAAAACATAGCTAAGGATTTTTTTATTAAATGGTACAGGATTTGACACTAGCTATCCTTGATCACACTCTTTACATCTAATTGGAAATTTGGGTGTGTAAGTTGAAGAATCATATATTTTGACCATTATTATGAGTGATTGCATATTTCCATTTCAATGTTTTACTACAAAAGCTACAAGATGAGTATCTTTTGTCAAATTTTTAGAATGAGTACCCGCTATAGAAGCTATAAAGTGATGATCACTATGAATAGAGAAGCCACTATAGTTGTCCCCTAAGCATTGATGACATTTTTACTCATGTTTACTTATATTATTGGGTAATCAAGCTACCTTTCCTATTTTTACTTATTATAATTGGAATGCACAACTTATGTATTTTATTTTATATGGAAAAGGAAAATATGATTTTATAATTTTAGATGCTAGATGATACAGATCAAATCACTAATTCAAAGCTAGATTGTGTCTTAGCTTTGGAATATAAATTCAATGTTCCCCTCTAACAAAAAGGGAGGCGATTCCCATCTCAGTATTTTGAACATAACTGTTGTATTAGAGTTTTTTTTAATATATAGAGAAGTTGTTTTCCTCCATGAATGACTATGCATATCTTTAAAGTCTGATTAATTATTTATTGAGGATTATTCAATTATACTTTGTTCCAAGAGGAGGGCCCACTCCCATGAGCTAGGTGTCAATATGCAATTTTAGTTAGATAGAATTTTGACACCATAGAAAATTGCATGATCATATGCGTAGATTCTAGTTGCATTCTCATTTTATGAACTAAGTTGTTGAACCTTTATTTCTTGATTCATGCCGATAATAGTTTCAAAATACCTACAAGATTCAAACTAATTAAATTTTGTTCCTGCTATTTTTATTATTATTTTAAAACTAATCTATCAATCTTATTGTTTCTAATTCATGATAATAGAAACAATAGAATATAGTCTTGATTTAGTGATCTGCTAATTTATTTACGTTTCCATTGTTTCGTTCTTGATTTAAATTAATTTTATAATTCTTTTCGTTCTTGGTTTGTTTTCAAGATAATTCAAGTATATAAAATTCAATGTTCGGCTAACTAACTACATTTTATATTTATGTTACATTATTTTAATCGCTATCGAATGAATACATAGTTAACATTAAAAATAAATATAAAGTATCTTCCGTTGAGTTGATATGAAGATTTCTTAGCTTCATCATTCCCAGACAAACTTATGCTTCATAATAAATTTTATCATACAAAAACACTATGTGATAGCCTTCAAATAAAACAATTACCCTGGTTTGATAAGTAAATCATGTGGTGAGTTGATCGTTTATTTAGGATAGATGTTTACACAGTGGCCATGAATGGATATATTGTGGATCCATGTCATAAATAAAGAGATCATATCCAGAAGAACATACAATGTGGATACATGTCAGAATATACATCAAGAAGACATTGGACACAAATGAGAGTGCCTCTAAGTGATATTCAAATCACATAACATCGTCAACTACTCTATTCTAGGTTGGGAAGCATGGCATTTACGAACAAGATTCCCCAAAGCCAAAGTACTTCATCCCAACCATGATTGTATATTTTATATCTTGTGAGTAGATGAGTTTATGTTGATCATTGTAGAAATAATTTGATTACCAATCATTATGGGATACCATTAACAGATGTGATTGGACCCACCAATGATGGAAATTGACTTGAAAGTACTTACCACAATTTGGTGAGTGTGAATAGATGAAACAATGTAAAAAATAAAATATTCTAACACTCATGGGTCAATAATGTAAAACCATTATTGATTACTATGAAAACCACCATTGATGACTACAAGCTTGAAAGTAATACTATTTTTAAGATCCCACTCCTAAAATGAGCTGAAGTTGACAACAACATATCCATTTAACAAGGGCCTTGATGTATTTCCATCAATTAAAATGACATAAACCAACAGATGATGTAAAGATATGAAGTCACAAAGTACAATTGATACATGGTTGAATGACTTAAAATGTCAATAAGATTGTAGATGGTTGAATGAGGGTTATAATTCCCTTGAACATAGTTGGCCTAACACTAGAGTGACTTGGAATAATTGACTCATGAGAACCATGTCATATCATGCAAGAATGCAAGAGGAATTACATTATGTTTGATAGTGACTATAAGAGTAACCAAACAGAGGAGTATATGACTCATATGTATGGTACAACTCCTAGGAAAGTTATAACCTAATTATAATATAATGACACAAATAGTTGTTTTCTCCAAGAGTGACATGACTGATGCTATCACTTCTTGATAATGATATCAATGATCTTCTCCCTCCTCCACCCCTTTTTAGTATATCTATTAAATACTAGCAAACAAGAAAGAGAATACAAATAATCTTGATAGTGTCTTTTTTGTTCAATTTTAATCAACCTAAAAAATAGTTAAAGTGTACTTTAAAGGGTGTCTTTTTTGTGAGGTTTTAAGAAGCCAAAAAATTATGTAAAATTATGCTTGGTATCCTTCTCATTTTTTGAACAAGTGAGAGAAATGAAGAATTCTAAGAGCATAAACTTTCATTCTTTAGGAAGAATGAAGAGTATGGAAAGGGAGTGTGTCAAAAATAAATCAATGGTATAAATAGGAAGGACATAGTTCCAAGTTGGTGGAACCATCCTAAGAAGAGGAATGCAAAGAGGCTAGAAAGTCAAATCCACTTGTTTTAGTGACTTCTCTAGGAACAATAATGTCACCAAATAGAACTAGGAGACGATGCAAATGGAATGAGGTCAAATGTGTTTATAGTGGTTGTAAGAAAAGTGAGGGAAAATAGTGGCATAGTAGTGGGACCTATGAAATTAGCAACACTAAGTGTCAATAATCATAAAGAAACATAGAAATAATTAGGATCTTCCTCAAGATATCCCTAAAATATAGGTAAAAAGAGAAATAATCATCAATTTCATGTCATGGTGGGTCTACAAGAGGATTATTGGGCCTACAAAATGTTACAACATGGACACCAAAATGGTGAGTGTGTGCTATTCTAGGGTGTCCATGGAGGGTATGCACTACCATTGAAGTTAGGCTCTGAAATAAAGAAAGGGTATTGTTGCAACCTGCTAGGGTTAGCCCTAAGTCACATTGATCCAAACATATACAATAAAAAATGCAAAAAAGAGATGCAAGGAAATTCCTACCATTATATGGTGAAATTGAAAACTTGTAGTTACTTCAAATCCAATGTTTCTCATAAATGTTCCATCTAGTCCTGTAAGAACAATTAGAAAGACTAGACCCATGGTTAAATCATATAGTGAGATTAATAACAAATTTAGTAGTTAAGAATAAGACCTTGTTTTTAATTGTTTTTAACTATTTTTTCGTATTTATATTTTTTTGGAATTTTGGATATGTACTATCTATGTCTAGTTGGTATCTTACTTATGGCTTCTAATAATGTAATTTAAAGTCCATGGTTTTTCTACATGTATATTTGTATTAATGCTTAAGTACATTGAAAAATGGCATCATAGCTATAGGACTCGCACATGTAACCTCTTAGTATCACCATGGATGTGCCTATGACAAGCCAAGGGGATCTTACTAGCATATGCTAATTAAGAGTCAAACATGATAAACATCAAATCAAACAACCCACATGCAATAGTAAAAGATTCTTACATCACACACCAAAAAAAAACTAATATATATATAGTATTATAAATATAATATATTATATATATATAGAGAGAGAGAGAGAGAGAGGAGAGAGAGAGAGGAAGAGAGAGAGAGAGATATCTGTGGGTGTGTGTGTGTTTTGCTATAGTATGCGATTATAGTATGCATATACATATACATATACATATATGTATGTATGTATAAATCATGTTGCAGTCTAATAGATCACATAATCTAGTGCTTGCTACTAGATACATGCCAAGGGTTCCTATTGATATTTATGTACTCATGTGCCATTGTCAAAAACATATGACACACCACGTTATGTCCATGCCACCAATAATCTAATTTCCATGTTCCTAAAGGTTAATGATTTCATGGAGAGCTAAGAATCATATTTCTAGTAAGAAATACTTGACATAATGATCGAGTCATCTCATGAACTAACATAGCTCCTTGATTATGGCCCTTAACAAATAATGGAGGTAAAAGACATTTTTCAATAGGGTGTTTGGAATGGTCAACTAATTGGTAAATTTGATACCATGAATCCATGATTTGACTCTATCGAAGGGTTTCACTTCAGTGGGTGTCCCAAGAAATGCCCACTAGTGCAATTCAAGATTTTATTTTCCAAGCTCGATTATGATTTGGATTGGATCATTATATTATTTTTCATCCATATCAATGCTTTTAGAGTGGAAAAAGTGGAGGAATCATCTCACTTTTACTCACTGAAACCAGTTTAAAATTGGGGCCTTAAACCTTCTAGGAGAATTTTGAGGCATCAAATGCAATTTTTTAGGTAAATTTTTTATTTCAATGCAACACCTTCTTTTCATTTTCTACACACATATACATTTTTAATGGAATACGAATCACCCAAATCAAAGTCTGTATGAAAAATTTATGCCACCCACAATTTGACCTTCCTTTTTTTCACCACCATTATTCGAGACGATGCTATGTCAACCCCAGTTATTTATAGAAAAGGGTTAGCCTCATGAACATGATGGGGAATACTCTAGAAGATTCAATATTGTAACTCTAGTTAAGAGGCAAATGAGTCAAACCTAAGCACTAGTATGCTAATGGGGTGTGTTATAACCCGTTTTTGGAGCTTGACAATATTGAGGGGGGGAGGGGAGGGGGGTGAATCAATATTGTGCAAAATGGATCATCTTAACAAATTTTTTCCTTTTATTTACAAACCATTAATTTAATAATTCATTAGTTAACCAAAAACATATATGTAATCATCAAATATAACATGCACACATTATAAGAGGCATATAAACATGAAAGTAACACATGAAAACATGAACACATAAGAACTTCAGATGTTAGGAGGAAACCTTTATGGGAGAAAAACCTCCAAATGATTTGTTTACTTGTTCTTATTATTATGAAATTATTCTTCTTACATCATGCATTTTCCACCATGAGTGTGCAAGCCTCGACTTGTAATGCACGCAAGAAACCACTCACTCTAAGCCACTACCTAATGGAAACCACCAGTTCCAACTATGCATAAGCACCAGCCTACCATCGGCCCTAACATGTAATAGTTTCTTTAGCCACCACTAGAGGGAAGCCAACACTCCCAATTTCTTAGGCCATAACCAAAAGGAAGCCACCAATCCTTGAATCAAAGAGCCACCACTTTCCCATTGAAGGCCCCATCCTTCAAATCATTGTGGACCACATCTATCACATTTTTAAACTAGGCCCCTTATACTTTGCTAAAACATTTATATGTCTCATTTAATGTATTTCCAAACGAAACCCACAAAAATTCGCTTCTCAATTTGAATACAAACAACACTCTCACAATAAATTAAACACCACTCTCCTTATGAAACCCTCAACATACAATACTCTACTAGAAAAATAATCTTAGCTATTACAATACACATGAACCATACTGAGACTTGACACCTTACAATAAAAATCTCAAACCTTGACATTTATACCTCTCTCATCATCTGAGCTACATGCCATAACACATGATGATACAAATGCTACCAACCAATTTACAATAAATACATGACAATATAAAGTTCATGGCAGAAAAATATCATGACACTAAGACAAAAACATGCTAAAAAAGGTACCCCTATAGAATAACTTAGTTAGAAACATAATAACAAAGTACTAAATTAGCATGGACTCGGCCTATAATCACAAACTATGAAACTAATATTAAATGCACTCTTAGCTTCTCTGAAACTTTGTCACTAATTTCCTAGGTACCATTAAAATGCTCTATTCTTGTACAACATGCTATGTTATACACACCTCCATTAACATTTGAACATTTATAAATTCAACACAGACGTAGGGACATATAACACTCTACACCACAAGAATATAGATCTAGGGCACATGTTATACACACGACCTTCAATTATCCTCATACACTTCTACATCATATCTTTAGGAACGTATAGAAACATAGGTGTATAGATACTTCAATTCACACTATCACTCATTCTGTCATGAAAACAACTTTTTGATGTAATCAATAGGATGTCACACATTCCTTGATCCCTATTGTACACTAATATTTTCCATGCATACAGGTATCAGGGATATCCACCTTGTCTAACTCGATCTCTGTCCAAGGAACACATATTTAGCCTTATTCACCATCAGTACTGCAAATTTGACTAACAAAATTTCATTCATTGCATTCTCACCATTAAGATTCTAGCAAAATTCATGACCATATCAGATCGACTTTGATTAAATACATTCCACTTATTTATAGATGAAATCATCTGATAAAAAATGGAAAAATAAATAACTACATGGAGGACCACATTCCATTACTCATCGGATGACCAATTCAACTTCATTAATGCATTACATTCTGGCCTTGAAGACTAAATCAACATAGACGTTCTAGACCTATTCAATATTCTTTAATGACATCTATACCTTGGGAAATTTGGAATCTAATCCCGAGGTTTTTATATTGCTTCACCTATTAAAGAATCAGGAGATTTCCATAGACACTCAAAGGCATGGTTGCGATAGTGAGGTAGTGCTCCTTAGGGATTGTGGAAATACCATGACCGTCTCTATAAAAATAGAAAATCTTAAACTTATCAATTCAAAATTACTTCCACTTGCAACAAAACTTCCTTAAATACCTTTAGAACCTATGAATACATATCTCAATTATTAGATTTTGATGCAAGGACTCCTTTATCTGGTTTACATCAATGCACAACTAGTTGACTCAGCTTGTTGACATCAATGGAAAAACCATGCTAACAACAACGAGACCACTAGGAGGAAAAGGAGTTCCATTCTTTCGAGTGGATTTTCTCCATATATGAGTAGATTAGTAGAGAGAGATACAAAGAGAGTGCAATGAGATTATTTTTCCACTCTAGTATGCCATGTGTTGGCATGATGATGCTAGTGTTGTCCTTGATGGCAACTCACTAACAATGTCTACTAATTAGAATGAAGAAGTTGGAGCTAAATGATGGTGTAAAGAAGTTTAAGATGTATATGCAGGTCCACTTAATTAAAAAAATGTATACACACCGACTCACATAACAAAAAGAGTGTATACATATACACGCACTTTCACACGAATAAAAGTGCATATATGTTGGAAAATCAAGGAAATTCAAGAGTATACAATACTAGGGGTTAATACCATGGTATTAGCCCACAATATTGAGCAGCGTAATGAATAGTTGATCCCATCCAAGAATACCATGGGTCCTAAGTGGTTTTGGTCAAAGCTATTGAGAAAGGCCTAAAAATATATAAGGAGGAGAAGATCATAAGGCCACAGGTGCAAGTGAAAGGGTTTCTAAGGAATACTTCTATCTGAAGTATATTTTATGTTGCAAGGGCTATGCTTGTGAGTTGATCTGAAATATTTTTTGCACCTTGAATTCAATGTTGGATCAGGATAATGAGACTTGAAATGACTTATCATTCAATGATTTGATATTGGTTGGGCTAGATCTAATTGTGTACACATGTTTTATTCTTTAAATGTCATAATTTGGGTTTGTCTGAAGTCTGGAATTGCAATGAAGTTATGAGTTAATATTTGCAGATCTATTCACTAGTTTGTCTTGGTAAAAGTGTGTGTACACACATGTTCTACTCTTCCCAAGTAGCATATACAAAAGAAAATCCCATTCTTCATATTTGACTTATCTATCTGATCAGTTTTGTTGTTTTATTGATGTATGTCAATGAAGTCTTATTAGATCTGAATGTAAAACTAAATGCATAAAGGATTTGGTATCTGATTCATTGATTGTATAAGTGAGAAGGGTGAATTCCGTTACTATTTGTGTAAACCTCTGTAAATTGATAGTAGATGTTCAGTATATTGCTGGTTGGTATAGACTTGATTCAAAAGTTTTATGTTTCAGTCTTTTTGAAGGTATACATAGGTTTGATTAAAGGAAATATCGTATACACGTAGGTTGGGACCAGTAAAGTAGCGTATACATTGTCATGCATATTTTTTGAAGTTGCAGTTGGTTTTGAATGATGATGCAAGTTTATGGGTTCGGCATAGTGTTTTGATGACAATGATCTAATCGTTCAAATTAATTGATTATTGGTTGATGTAGTTTGAAACTTCTTATGGGTCCAGTATGAAAATTTGATGAAACAAGGCCTTCATATATATTTGTGTGTGGCAGGAGCATCCAGTCCAAAAATTTATGAAACATGGTCCCTAGAAGAAGAGAGAAGGTTGTAGCCTTCTGTAGGCCACAACCTACATACTAGTAAACACATTGGCTAGTATAAGAGATAAGGGGTTGTAGTTCCCTTCTCGTAGAAGCTGGACAACGAGAGAAGGTTTTAGCCTTCTACAGGTGGGTTCCTACGTACTGGTATGAGTTTGCACTAGCACAAGATTGTAAAAATATTTTCTTATTATTAAAAGAACATAGAGACGACAATAGCAGGTGGTTTTTCTCCCGCATTAGGTTTCCAACTTAAATCTTGGTGTTCATGTGTGTTTCCTATGTGTGATTGTTTATTATGGTTTTACTGCATTGTTTAACCAGTTACTGATGCACTGATTAAAGATCAACACATGATAAACTGATTAAATCATAAGTTCTCTGGGTATATGCTGGTTTCTCTAATAAAAATAGTGTGTACAAGCTAGTTCACTTTAGAAAAGTTGCGTATATAAATCTGTTTGGAAAATGAAAAATTATTGAACTGAGCATACTGATTCAACCCCCCTCTGAGTATTATTTCCAACAATTGGTATCAGAGTGGGGTCCTTCAGAAGAAGCTTGTTCGCTTCAAGGAACATCTTTCAAGGTGAATAATTATGAAGGCATGGGATCTATCAAATCACTAATCTTCAATGGCAGTAATTTGGTATATTGGAAGATAAGAGCTAGAGCCTAGATTCAATCGCTTGGAGCCGATGTTTTCCAAATTGTGGAAGGAAGATATCAATTTACAGTAGGAATACCTACAGACTCTGCAGGTAACGAGTTATACAAAACTAATGCCAAAGCCGTCAATACATTATTGGGAAGTTTTTCAGAATCATAATTTGTCAAAATCATGCAGCTCAAGAAAACGAAAGAGATATGGGACAAAAATATTTAGAGCTATGAAGGAGACTCTCAGGTAAAATGTGTTAAGCTTCAAACTCTCAGAATTCAGTATGAAACTCTTAAGATTCATAGTGATGAGAGTGTTGCTAGTTACTTTTTACATATAGATGAAATTGTTAACTGTATGAAGAATTTGGGTGAAGAGATAAAGAAAGCTACTTTAGTTGAGAAAATTTTGAGATCTTTGTCTTCTAAATTTGAGTCAAAAGTGTCTGCCATAGAAGAAAAATAGGATCTTCAAGCTATTATTGTGACTCAACTCCATGGAATCCTAACTGCATTTGAAATGAGGAAAGGATGTCCATCAGATATGCAAGAGTCCGCTTTTAAAGAATCAACAAAGGGAAAATGAAAGGAAGAGCACAATGAACCAGGATACGTTTAAGAAGAAGAAGATGAGGTAAATTTTGTCAAAAATCTTCAACGAGGTTCCGGAGGATTCATAGGTAAGTTACCATTCACTAGTAGAAAATGATGAAATTAATGACTAGGTGACTAAAAAAGTTAGTCACCAGAATTATTTCAAGTGAATTACTACTAAAGTTGAGCAATTTTAAGTGAATGTACTAAAAATGACTGACTTAAACGACTAATTTAGTCTAGGATTAAAATAGATGACAAGATAATGAGTGAAAATTAATAACGATTAACGTAAATTACTATTATAGTCAAAGAATAAAAATACAACCAAATAACAAGCACAACAAGTATATGAATTAAATATTTATGTTAGTAATTTTTAATTGTGTCACTCCAGAACTGGAAAATTTCAATTTTGTTACCGAAGTGGTATGTTTCATACAAGGGTCTTTGAATCCATCTGCAGTGCATATACACATGATTAAAAAAAATCCTATCCCTAGTTATTATTTAATGGTATATGAACCTTTGTGAATGATTAAATTTTTTTAATAGTGGATAGCTGATAAAGTCATTGATGAAATGAAGTGCATTTCAAGAAAATCAAATTGTTAATTTTTTAATGGCATATGAACCTTTGTTAATGATTTAATTTTGTTAAATTTTTAATGGTATATGAACCTTTGCTAATGAATAATTAAGTGTTCCTTGATGGGGGTGATCATTTTGGGGGCTAGTTGGTGGTGCATTGGATCAGCGAGCTAGAGGGGCTTCCACGCGCCACATGAACATAATGAAGAGTCCCCAGAACCCATACCCCGCTCCCCGCAAGTAGTTTTTAATACCACACAGGGAATGCATGAAGGAGGTCATTTGCAGACATTGGGTGATGAGGAGAGAGTGTCGAAAGAGGATGAGGTGTGATTTTTTTGCGTCCTATCTCAGGCTGTGGTGTGGGGTAGTAGAACAGGACACGACCATCAAATGCAACTATGAGGGGAATTCGCACCTGGATCAAGCATGGCAATGGGATCTGGAGGAAGATTTCTTTGTCTGAAATAATGAAGTATTTGGTTCTCGGACTGGAATATGTGGGTTAGGAGGAGACACAAAGTCTTCCTTAGTTTGGTACTCTCTCTGGTTTGAGGAAGCTCCACTCGATAATTAGTTTACTAGGGAGAACGACCTCAGATGCCATCTCTAGGGTTGTTTGACCTCTACGGACCCCAAGACCTCTTGCATGCCTTCCTTCTTATTTGTTGGTCATGGTCACAATGTTGGTGATCAACACTCGGGCTCTTTCTTAGCTAGATAATATTAATTTTCACTTTCTCTGGTACAAAAAGTGGAATTTTATTTAAGTATTGTCAATTCAAAATTTCATGGTGTGTTTCTCTAGTCAGGTAGTATGCTTCCTTTGGTGGTGTGGTACTCCTCTATGGACCTGACCTTGTCCCTAGTTCACTCATCAGGCCACGTAGAAGCTCAAGTCACCTTGGATTCCATCTCGTTGTAGTTGAATAACAAACAACTCAACATTGATACACTAAGGGAGTAGAGGTATGATGACAAAAAAGAGTTGGTTCCTTATATTAATGATCTGCAACATATGCAAAAAGAGACCCTCGACTTGGTGAAAGGTCTTCGACATCATATCTGATGCATAAATGACCATATCCGCACCCTGGAGACTCTGGTGGAACATATTGATTATCATATGCATGAATGTGTTGTTTTCTTTGTTGCACCTCCCATGTTTCCTGGCAATACCCCTCCTTAATGATTATTTTTGAGACATGTAATTTTGATCTTTTTGTCCAAAAATAACCAAAGACACCAGATGTCTTGGCTTCTCTTCAAGCTTCTTACTATTTAGAGCAAGGTGTGTGCCAACGCTTAAGCCCACAACACTATATTTTGTTGACACTTCTGCTATGATAATATAATGAATGTTTTTGACCAAAAAAATGATTTAATTGTTTTTAATAGTGGTTAGATAAAGTAAGCAATGAAATGATGCTCATTTCAAGAAAATCAAATTGTTAATTTTTTAATGGTATATGAATCTTTGTTAAATTTTTAGTGGTATACAAACCTTCATTAATGATTTAATTTGGTAAATTTGTCTAATGGTATATGAACCTAATTTGTTAATAATT
>APFE031138591.1:463336-476391 GCA_000404065.3 Pinus taeda | reverse complement strand
TATCTCTCAATATCTTGTATATGCCAGAACATTTTCAACAATTCATGCACTTCATCTTCCACTAGAAATATAGGCAAGATCAACCATTGCCTTGTTGTTCGTGCTATAATTGATAGACTATCTCATGCATCCACAGTAACTACATCATGGATGCATACCACTTCCCACATCAATTCAACCACAACACACAAATATCCATTGTGTTAGACTACATTTCACTTTGGTGCTTTTTGTAGAACCCTATGAATAGGTCCGTAATCTATTAATCCCACATCTACACCAGTGTTGGATTCACCCTTTGTTGATGTCCTAAACTAAAAACATCATGTAAACAAAAAGCCTTATTTAATGTCCTAACACACTTGTTTCTTATTTTTTCCCTTAAGTAGACATGGTGTAAGTGTCTATATAATGTATTTTCAAATCATCCTAGTAACCACACAAGTAACCCCCTTAGGTTAACTACGTATCTCTCACTATCTAGTATCTGCAAGAACATTTTTAACAATTCCTAGACTTCATATTCCACTAGCCATATAGGCAAGATCAAACATTGCCTTGTTGGTTAGTCTACAATTGATAGACTATCTCATGCATCCACAGTGACCACATCATGGGTGCATACCACTTCCCACATCAATTCAACCACAACACACAAGTATCCATTGCCCTAGACTACATTTCACTTTGGTGCTTTTTGTAAAACCGTATGAATAGGTCCCTAACCTATGAATCCCACATCTGCACCAGTCTTGGCTTCACCCTCTGTTGATGTCCTAAACTGGAAATATCATGTAAATGTAGAGCCTCATTTAATGTCCTAACACACTTGAAGCTTATTTTTCCCTTAAGTAGACATGGTGTAAGGGTCTATATAATGTATTTTCAAATCATCCTAGTAACCAGATAGGTAACCCCCTTAGATTAACTACATATCTCTCACTATCTAGTATCTACAGGAACATTTTCAACAATTCCTGGACTTCATCTTCCACTAGCCATATAGCCAAGATCAAACATTGCCTTGTTGGTTAGGTTATAACGGATATAATATATCATGCATCCACAGTAACTACATCATGGTTGCATACCACTTCCCAAATCAATTCAACCACAACACATAAATATCCATTGTCATAGACTACATTTCACTTTGGTGCTTTTTGTAGAGCCCTATGAATAGGTCCCTAATCTCTAAGTCGCACATCTGCACCAATATTGTCTCCACCCTCTGTTGATGTCAATGTAGAAATATTAGGTGGTTCTGGAAATAACTTCCAACACACATTTGTCATATCTATGTCTCTGAAAACAACCTTATCAAATTTCCAATTGCCCACACCAAACTCAATTCCATAATGAAAAACCCTAGGTTCAGTACCTAGAATCATAATGTAGCCTAGGTATATCGTTATGTCATTTCATATCCGTTGCCTCAAGTTTATCATCTTCTTTATATACTTACATATACGAATAATCTGGAATAAAATGAAAATGCACTATAAGTAGTTGAAGTTGAACTGCCACATGAGAGTACCATTAAGATTACATTTATTTTTGGCTATGATTTTATTGACAAATATTTTCATGATAACGTTCAAGGGACTCAAATTGTAAGACAAGGTTAACACAAGAAACTAAGCCTGATGAGAAATCTAAACCTATTTAGGAAAATAATCAAAACTTTATTGTTAGAAACTGGAAAGATCAAGTGAGCAGGAAGGCTACAACAAAAAGTGAAAGCAGGAGATGGCGGTAGTTTAAAATTTTGCAACCAACAAAATATGTTTCAGTTGTAGGTATATCCATGAGGAAACTTTGACTCTATAGGGTACCCATGGATTCAAGAATATAAATCGGTAGCACAACCCATCTATAAAACCCTTGACTGCTATCTAGGAAATGATAATTTTTTAATCATAAGACTATATATTTGTAAGCATAGAAACTACTAGAATATAGGACATTGATTTCTTGTGCAACAATGTTGGAGATAAATTTAGTGGCAGAAGAGAAGTTAGAACATGAAATATTCTTGAAAATCTAGATAGAGATTCCTTGTCATGTGCTAACAAGATTGAAGGCCATGACCAACTTCTTCCTCTACTTCCAAAAAATATTTTCCTTTTTCTCCTCCTCGTGGTTTTCTAGTTGGAGTTTTTTTTTTTTTAATTGGAAAAGGAAATTGGTTGTAGGAAGAGTCTTCTCTCCATGATGCTTCATTAGACTTCTCATTGAAGTGCTGGATGTGATAACAATTTGTGGTAGGCTACAGGATTTTGAAAAATCTCTTTATTCTTAATGAGCCTACATTTCTTAATCTGAATAGGTTTGATGTAATCAAACTCCTGTTGTAGTTGAAGATCTTAAAAAAAGAGTTTGGTGCATTTATCCCTGTCCCTCAGTCCTATGGAGTTTTGCTCTAATTTTTACTCCTTTGGCTTTTGTACCCTTAGCGTTTCTCACGACATGCCTCGATCATGGTGCTTGTTTTTCATTTCAAGATAAAATGGGTTTGCTTTTAAAACCAATCCAACTAAAGGTAGGAATTAGTATTATTATTAAAAATACATTTATTATTATTGTTAGGAGTCATATTATTCAAATTATTACATATGTTAAGAGAATCATTATTTTTCTTCTTATTATTATTATTGTTAGAAGTATTATTAGGGAAATTATTATTAATGAGGAATTTATTATTAATTAAATTATAATTAGTAAGAGAGTTATAATTGGAGAGGATATTATTAAAGATGGATAAATCAAGGGGAGGAAAATAATTGGGGACTTAGGAAAACAAGATTAGGATTAGAAAGGTTGGAGATATTATTATAATTAATAATTTTGTTAGGGTTATTTTTAGTAAACATTTTATTAGTGATGGAAGAATAGGGATCGAGTGGGAGAATATTAGATTAGAATCAGCACTTGAGGACGAGGGGATTTTGGGTGGGGATTTTAGTTGGGATGACGAATGATACAAATTTGATATTCCAATGGTTATGAAGATGGATTAGAAGGGAAATTGATGAATTGCAGGTATAAACAACATCGTTCCCAGAGGTATCAACAACAGTAGGAGGGTTGACTGGGAGAGCGGTTGAGGATTGAGAACAATGATAGGGATCGATAGAAAGGATGGCCTGCGCAGAGGGTTTAATTGATCATTTTATCACCACTTCTTTCCTTAAATCAGGTTTCCTGTCAATTTGTTAGTGCTCCCCTGTATCCGCCCCCATCACCGCCATCTCCTACAGTAGCCCTCCAGGTAAACTTCCTGTAGTATCTGGTATTTGTTTCACATAGTTTAGCATGACAAGGAATATACTACTTAATTTAGTAAGGGTTTATATATTTTGGGTTAAATAGATCATACCCATTAACTCTGTGCAAATTCCATAAGGGAAAAAATCTTATGTAATTTTTGGGATAACTTTGGGAGTAGTAGCCGCAATGATTGGATTAATTGCAGTGATTTGAGCTTGCAAGTGGAAATTTTCCCTCTTTTTGAATCGTTTTCTCATAGCAAATGTGTCTAAATTGGAAAATCATTCAGTTTTTAGATTCTGTAATGAATCCATTTACTTTCATGAAACTATAACTAGCATAGCCATCACAGTTGTGCATAATATTGATTTTTTTAGCTTCTTGGAAACCCTCTTCTTCTGTTTGAAAATCACTTGCAATTGTAGATGGGGATCCAAGCCCAGGAGTCAAGTCGAGTAGCCACACTCGAGAACCTGTGATCCGTATCAGTAATATTCAGTAGATGTAGTTGCTCATGCTCCAACAACGACACACTCATTCAACCGGAGGATGGAGTGATGGGACAAGAGTCATTCGCTACTTTGGCCCACGCTCCGACACGTCTTGCAACTAGATTGAATCATCATTCCACCTCACTGCCAACAAATGGTACGCGTCGTTCTAAATATTTCATGATTAACGGTGCCTAGTATTATGAGCAGCGTGATAAGGAACCCGGGCAGGAGGCTTGCGAAGCCCGGTGGCGGTACTCGGACAAATCACTTTCGAGCAGCCACTACAGTGTGGGAGAGGTTGCAAGCATCACTTCCTCTACTTTTGGGGTACCCTCAGGATGCTCTTATTTCGTCATTAAAAAAATAGTGTGCTCCTCCTCTACTTAGATCTGAGTATCACAACTCTCTTTGATATTGTTAATTAGAGCCGATCTGCCATATATATGGAAGGATCTCACTATGGACCATTGAAGATGACTATGAAACTATGTGTGGGGAAAGGGAGAGGTAGATTTTATTCTGGGATTCGATTCCAAGACCTTTTGGGAGATTTTTCAACACGTGATGTGGGAACAGTCAAGTGTGTTAGCAAAGTGGCGAGTGATAAATGGGAAATTAGCACCATATAACAATGGTGTTGACACATAATCGGCCCCAGAGTCATGGGCAACATGCTCATTCTCCCCACTACCTAGATTCTCATAATCAAGGTGCTAGAAATGGCACTATCGGCTGTCAATCTGCCCGGGAGCCTACATTGAGTCTGTTTCTCTACACACCCACATGTTTCTCTACACACCCACATAAGTATTGGGCAATAGGTTCATAGTCCTAGCTCCCACTAAAATCCTGAGGATGTGTCATTCCACTACTAATGTTCTGCTTGAAAGACGTATTTTAGTAGCGGGGAGAAACTCAAACTATGGATATTGCTTCTCTGGTGTCCCATTTCCCATGGAGTTGAGAGTGGAAGCATACATTCCTTACTATCTGAATTCCCATTATGATTCCAAGAGGGTGAACATCACTGCCATTTCTATGAGATATCAAATATTTCTATGAGAGGGTCGAGTTATATTCAATAATTCTTAACCTTCATGAAATAATGAAAAAGAAGTGATTAGAACAATAGCTAAGGGGAGCAAGAGAATAGTGGCTTTTTTTAATCCAAATAAAATGTTAGTGATTCAATATAGCACGATAATATTATATTTAAGTTTAGAAAGACATCATTTATTGGTGATTCAGTTTGTCTCTATCAATGTCCTACAACTATATTTACAAAAATTCAAATATACAAAATATGCACACGCATTTATCTTATATTTTATAGAACCAGGTGGTGACAATCCTCATTTAGGCCCACATCAAAAATTGGAAAGCTATACGTAGTATTAATATGGATAAGTTGTTAAATTTCAACCCGTGCATGCCAACTAGGCACTGTGGGAACCTATGGAATGAAATATCCTTGACAGGATGCCAAGGATAAATACGCAGAGGCCAAAATGTTTGTTTGCCTCAGCCATAAAGTAGGGCAGTGGAAAACAATGTGCTTCACAAGGGTAGAAACCTTTGATATTTAAACCAATGATTTGTAATCCTATGAAACTGCAGAATGATTCACAAGGGTCATATCAATTCGGTAGCTACCCAGTACTCAGAGGAATGTTTCAAACTCTTGTATGTGAGTTAATGCATTTTGTGCTTGTAGATCAACAATAGAGGCTTCAAAGTCAACATATAATAGATACTCAAAGTATTTTGTAGTCCCATTGTTCCTATCATCAACCACCCTAAATGGCCACTTTCGTTAGGGTCTACCTTTAATCTTGATTAAATTGATATTTCGAAAAGAAAATACAACAAGTGCCTTAAAAATCACCCTAGGTCTGTCCTCAACAGTGAATACAATGCTTGTCTTGAAAGTTCTGTCAGTTCATGGAATTATTGGATCCCTGGTTAACATCAAGAAGCGAGTAACATTGTAAAAATCATCCTGGATCCCATTTAAAAGAATATCAAGGCCATAAATATTTGCAGCTTGAGCACTCGCAATAACTCTTGTATCTATGTAACTATGGGTGGCTATAAACTTAGCAACACTTGCTGTGTCATCCACCTCTTGCAGTGCAACACCCAACTTAGTTAAAGCCTTCTCGCATTTAGTAAGAGCCTGGGGATGACTCACAACAAGAGAATAATGGAGTTTGTTGGGAATTTGATGACAAGATACATGTTTTCTGTAAGAAACATAATGCAGATGAAAGGAAGAATATTGTATAGACTCTTCACAACTTGACTAAAGAGGAAGCTATCAAATTCAATGAAACTTGGGAAATGCATGAAGCAAGTTCTCTCCTTGGATTAAGAAGTAGATCAAAGATGTTGGAATGAAATGGTAGTGGAACATCTAACAAACCTCAACTTCACTTGCCCTCTACTGAAGGTCATTCATATGCATGGCCTAGAGTTAAGTGATATTAAGATATTTGTTGTTTAAGAGGTTACATGAATTTGTCTATGAGGTCCTTTAGGGAATGGACACTAAGTTGGTGATGAGATAGAGTAACCAAAGAAACACCTAAGAAGAATATGAGATTTCGCTTGTTTGTGTTCATGGTGCTACTCTAGAAGATGATTATGATAAATGGTTTCTATATTAAATGCTATGTTCGTTTAGGTTACTAGATATGAATGATATCCCTTTTATGATACCCTGGGGTTGCCCCTAGTGCTTGAGAAAGGCAAAATCACGTCATTGTTGCTTGAAAGGTACAGTGGACTTCACTATGATTAGATTTAATTCAGGTCTTATCAAATCTTCCATTTCTGTTGTCAATTATTTCATTCTTTTAGGGTTGATTTTCAATTTTGGGGGGCTGGTTTCGGTGTTGTGGTTATGGAGAAGAAACTTCTTCTATGGAAAGTTGTGTTCTTCTATAAAGTAAAGTTTTCAACTCACTATATTTACTCATAGCCCAAAATAATTGAAGCTTCTTATTTGACCGATATAGGTGTTATTAATTTGCTTGTAGACATCTCTTTGAATAACTAGAAATTACCTTAAATGCTACTATATACAAACCATGTGACCTTGTTTTTCTCACACCTGCTTAAGATATAGACCCCAAAATTGATTTGCTATGCTTTTATGGGTCATACTTTATTTTTTTATAAGCATTTTGAAAATTTGTTTACACAATTTGAATTTTTGTTGCCCCCATTTACTACCTAAACTAGCTTTCTCTATTCAACAGTCCTTTTTGTGATTAGGAATAATTGGAAATATCATTATTTTCCCTCAATCATTTATATATATTTCTGGAATTGAAAATTATAGTCGAACATGTATTTTCATTGATGTCATTGAAAGATCAATATCATGAATGTTGTAGCATGAAGCTATCACCATTTGATTTTATCAATTAGAATATGAGAAGCTGAGATAATAATTGTCTAGGAATCACTTATATCGACCTATTGCACACCTCCCTCAATAAAGTGGCAAAAAATTTGGAGAGCCCTGGATTTAGGGGTATACATGAAATATTTGGGATGAGGTTACCAAATGGTGAGTGACGTAGTTTTTAGTTTTCTTTTCTCCCTTTTCTTATTATCTATCAAAGTCGAAGTAGGTGTTGTTGAGCCGATCCCTATATCTCTAGGTTTGCATTATTTTTTTGGTACAAAATCATAGTCAATTTCTAAACATTCTTGTGATAGATGCAATAACATCTCTAGTGTAAGATTCTTTACCCTATGTCATACAGTAAAAAACTTACAACATATGAAACAACCAAAATACATATTTCAATGCTCAAAAAAATATTCATGCATGGAAACTTTGAGATTTTCAGAGAAAATTCCAAACAACAACTTCATGGGAAAACCTTGCAACCTTGAATTTGACATATTTTCCTACATCCCCAAAATAATAGTTTGATGGTGAAATCTTACAACCCCAAATAGATCTACCTTTCTTCCTATCTCCTTCAAACAGAAGACCTTAATCCACTTTGTGCAATGTTCATCAATCTTTGATATTTTCATCTATAGCTTCGACTCCAACATTCCCTCAATCAATCTTATCATAATTTGTTGAGGTATATTTAGTGGTTTCAACCATTGCAATATATTTGTCTACAACTTCTTCAGGAGGGGGATGATCAAACTTGCAAGTTGCATCATACTTGCAAATTCTAGTTTTCATATAGAACGAGCATGTAGCCTCACCATCTCTTCCTGGGAAGCCCGCAAGAATCAACTTCATAAGTTGTTGAGCACGACCTTTATTGAGTGCTCCTAGGGGAGGATGGTCAAATTTATAGTTTACACCATATTTGCAAATCTGCAATTTGATTTCTTCTAGCCACGTCCTTCCTCAACAATCATTGCCTACCTTACTACCTAACTTCATACACCTACTTGGTCCTTCTTGGCATGCACATATTGAACTTGAATGAACTTAATAATCAAGTTTAGCATGACTCGGTTTGTGATATGTGTAGTGCCTGATATCATCTGACCTCGATTTTCATATACATTTTGCTTTTTTTTCTCATAATCCATTTCTAATTATTGGGTTTTTGGATGATAAAGAATCGTGTTGGGTGGTACGTGTTCCCATATCCTAACCATCACAAAATCTCCCCCACCTCAAGTTGGTGGTGTAGGAACTTAGGAAGTGCACATGCCTTTACAATTGATACATTAACATTAACATTAGCACTATACATACTAAAACCTGAGGTTAGTCTGAATAGAACTTAGTTTCCTGCATTCCATTTTGGTGTATATACATGTTTCTTTGTAAGTAACTAAGTGCGGTAGGGTTATCAGGGTTATCTCGAAGACCAATGGGGGAGAAATGGAGGTACAGAACACCTAGGGGGGGAACTATTTAGGGGCCCAACCTCAGAGAGGCAACAACACTAACTAAGAAGGTAAGAAAGAAGAATATTAGATCTCACTCAAAATTCAACAAACTTAACAATTTTGAGGATTTAAGAATTTTAAAGGAGGGTTTGGTTGGCTTGCTTTGTTTGAATCTCCCAACCCTGATTTTAAACATCACATGTATTTTTAGCGTGGATTTGGATTTTTATTTTCGATTTTGATCGAGATTTCATTTTTTTTATTTTTAAATTATTTGTGGTAGTTGAAGGAGGTTGTGCTTTCTATTTTTTCCAATATGAGGGAGTAGAGATAAAATTTCTATAAAAGAGAGATATAATGACATAGATACATGTCCAACTCCAAAATATATTGTTTCACAACAACAATAGGCTATTTGGAATGACAACAAAAATCTGCCTAATCAATTCCTATCAACGTTTATGTATGTGGGGAATCTAGAACTTAGTGTTGTTGATGACAGATTTATGGGCTTTTTCAGTAGATTGGTCTTGTTCCCTCTGTTCACATCTACAAAGATATTAGCACCAAGAGTTTTCTTCGATACACATATATCAATTATGGCAATGCTAAAAATTCCAACAAGGCTTGAGATTTGCTTAATTTTATGCCTCTTAATGTAAAGCCCATTTGGATAATGTATTCACATCGTGATCCCATCATTTGCAAGAGTGGATCAACGAACATGTTTATTAATAATCTTCACAAAGTAATAGACATTAAAGTTCTCTATGATACTTTCTATGTGTTTGGGTTTATTCTCTCTTGTAATATTGCAACATATGTATTAGGACAATATAAAGGATATGGATTTGTGCAATTTTCCTATTAAAATGTCAATGAGTAATTTGAAGCCCCATTCAATGTCTAGTGAATAGATTCTATCCTGATGCAAAGTTGGATCCTTTCTGTTGAAGCTCCATCCCTTTTACATAAATATATGTTTATGCCACAATGTTCCTCGTAGTATGTCCTTTCAGGGATAGTGGTAAATCTTATTTGATGTAATTCTTACTGTATACTTTTGGAGAGATGGAAATTGGATCACATCCACCTTAATTGCACTGAGAAAGAGCTGAGGTCCACGGTAATAGCTTGGACATGGGCGGGCATTATAGTGTTTGCATGTCGATGTGATGGGACATTAAATATAAACAATGTGTTGACTACATGATATGATGTTCGCACACACCCATCTATATTCATGTTTGATATTGACCTTGGGGGTTCCTAAGCTTGAGGATCTATCAAATGCACACAAATCACTGAGTTCTAAAATATATAAATAGGATATATGCAACTTCAATCTTCAAAAATTGGGAAGTGCATCTCAGACTTGGGTCTATATATATTAGTGCTTTATGTAGGGGCAGTAGAGCATGACACACATCCAAATTATTGACCCATTTTTGGGAGTTGTTGGGTCTATTAATCATGAGGAGCTTGGAATTGATTTTGGAAACGAATGGCAAGAAGAGAAAATACAACAAGACCATGAAGCAAGATTCCTATGCATTGTTTAGTGGGTCTCTAACACCCAAAAAATGTGGCAGCGTTGGTGTTTGGTTCTTTAGATGTATTTATTTCTAGAAATTTAGGATATAATGATTGTAATCTCTATGTACAAGGGAACAAGCCTACCTCTATGTAACAAAGATAAAGATAATGTGCTCAAAGGAGCCTTAGTATGCCTGTGGAATTAATCATTGGCTAGAAACCATGGTTTAGACCTATGTGTTGCATTAAAGATTAGAGGAGGAGCTAATAAATAAAGAAATTGTGTTTATGATGCCATAGGTTGTGTATTCATGTTCATTTATGATATGCTAGAATTAGATATTAAATCTCTCTTGATTCCTCCAATTATAATGTTGTGTGGCAGAATGCATTTCTTAGTTGCTAATAACACTTTTTCGGACCTTGAGAAGTATTATTGGACTTACTTGTGAGCTAGAACAGGTTGTCTAAATCTACACATGTGCAGACTAGAGGTGTATTCATTAATTTTGCAGATATGTGCCTGTAGAAGCTAGAGGATCCACACCCATTTGAATTCAGTTCCAAGTTTGTCTAGTGTACAGTAAAAAAAATTGCACCAATTTTAATATTAGAGAAACCCCAAAATCATCCCAGAGGGGAATCCATTTGAACTGGGAAATGAGAAGCATGAGGAATGTTGGATTTAGAATGAAGTGAATGATCACTGTGAATACAAATGGTAATCGAAGCCCAATTATAATAGGATGACTTGAAAGATGAACATGATAATGTAAGAATAACTGTTAGAGGTGTTGATCGCACATAAAGTTAGCATACTTGGGCTCATGTAAGTATCAAAATATGATCTTCTGAGCTGCATTTCTTCTTGTTTAGTTTATCTTATTGGTAGGAGTAATAAGGAATTTTCCACTACTACAAAACTTTTGTGGATCCATGCATTGCCACAAGATTCATGCATTTCTACAGAATTGATGCACTTCTACGGAATTGCTAAAGACAAATGCATGGGAAGTTCTTGGGACTGTCAAAGGGAGATTCACCATGCACTACCCCTGGGAATTCATTGAGACAACTTAGGAGGAGGTGAAGTGCCACTAAGATTGTTGGATTACCACATCAAATTAACAGTTTGAGATTCAATTGTAAATCTAGTGAATGAACTAAAAAGAGTTTGGTTCCAACAATTTTCAATGGGAGAAGAGAAGGTTCAAATCCAATTATGAAACAAGATAGAAGGTTCAACTCCAAGTCTAAAACAGGATAGAAGGTTCAAATCCAACTCTACAATATAATAAGGGGTTTAGCTCCAATGAACTAAAAGAAGAAGAAAAAAATGAATACCAACTCATGTTTAGGGAAGTCTAAGACTGATTGGACGTTTGATCATGCTAGTCTAAAATAATATGAATTGTTGAGAGACTACAACCTCTAGATTTCATTTCACAAGTTCAAATAAATATATTATTCAATAAGGGATTAGGTTTTCCTTTTGTTTTATGTTATTTCCATTACTAATTATATCAAATTTTGTTTTGTAGCATCTGTATATTATGGATTCTTAAGTACACTACTTTTGTGGTCACTACACTCTATGACTGCCAATCTAGTTATGTTGATGTATTAGGGAATTATAGAACCATATCATGCATGCAAGGTTAAACTATGGTTCAAAATTTGAAAAATTGTTAGAACTAATTGTCTCTTGAAAGCTGGTTTCCACAATATCAATTCTTGTGCAATTGTGGTAGCAAGGAAATAGGTAGAGGGTTGTTTCAACTTCAATTTATTGGAAGAAGAGTCGTGGGAGGTAGTGTAGAAAGAAAATGAGTTCCTAATAGATATAAATACTCTACCCTATTTATATTTAGGGACTACACTAGCCCTTACCAACCCAAGGTTACATCTGGTTGCTACGTTAAAGTGAAGTTTAATCATTTCATCCTTAGGATATGATGAAGTAACATATGGTGTTGCATTTATGGATATGCAAGCAAGCACTGTCCAAACTATCCCTAAGGTTGGTCGTGTGCAAGAAGCACCAAAAAGAATGGTTTGAATATGAGAGTGGGGTAGCTGAATGCTTTGGATGCTCTCAAATCAGTTAGTGGGAATTTCAAAACATTTCATTTCTGCAATGAAGCCCATGGGTATGGTCGCCTAAAACCTGTAAGTAGTTCTTATGAAATCATGGTAGTAAATTTGTAATCCACAATTTGCTTGCATTTTGTAGGAAGTACAATAGATATATCCAATTATAAGTTTTATTTTCCAATGTTCCTTAATTTAGGCCCTCCAATCGTAGGGTTGCTAGCATTAAATTTAATTAGATATGATAGATTTTATCTTCCATGCATTTGTGGAATGATTTAATAATTTCCTTACTTACATTCTACTTGTGGATATATAAGTCAATTTATACACTTTGTCGTGAGTTCATATGTTAGTGTGTCACTCTCTTAGATCAATTTATAGTGTATCATGTGGATTATGCACTGATGATGATGTTGCATAGGGGAACTTGTCCCTACTTTTGGGATGCATCATCTGGATTTTTCCGCCCTTGCAGTTTGCAAGGGGAATTTCCCTATTTTGAATGAGACATATCTAAGGATATGTGATCCTCTCCCACATTGTCTAAATGTTTCTTTCCATAAAATGGGATGTTTGGGCGACGTCTTATGATGGTTTTGGGGACTTATCCCAGATCCTCTAGATGGTTCTTACCAAAAACAGGGAGTTTTGGGAGATCTGTTGGGATGGTTTTGAGGAAATTTGAATACCCACTATCAAAAATAATTCCCATTTGGTTCCAATCCTCAAATAAAAGCATTCACCAAGTGGTTCTTCATTCAAACCGGGACAAAGGTTATCTAT